>PVIW01005483.1:0-105761 GCA_004026585.1 Noctilio leporinus | reverse complement strand
GAGGCAGAGGCAAAGAAGGGGAGCAGCTTAGACAAGAACCTAGTATAAAGGAACCATGGACATGGACAACAGGTGGGATTGACTTTGGGGGGAATGGGTGGGTGGGGAGGGGTACAGAGGGGAGCAAAAAGGGGATGGATGTAATACAACAATAAAATTTAAAAAAAAAAAAAAGAAGAAGAAGAAGAAGATGAGTGGACAAAACAATAATGGGACATTTACACACTGGAATACTGCTTGGCCATAAGAAAATTTTATCCTTTGTGACAGTATGGATGGACCTGTAGAACTTTATGCTGAGTGAAATAAGCCAGTCAGGGAAAGATAAATACCACATGATTTCAATCATAGTGGAATCTAATGAAAAAACTGAATTAACAAGCAAAATAACAGACAGACTCATAGATAGAAAACAGAATGATAGCTAATGGGGTGGGGGACGGCTGTAGAGAAGAAGGATTGAGCAAAAAGGAAAAAGGACTCATGTACATGTACAAAGTATGTTGACTGCTGAGGGGAGAGGAGTAAGGGGACCAAATGTAATGGATAAAAGTACCATAAAGATTAAAAAACTAGGAGTGTATTATGGGTTTTAGGAATTTCAGTGACAAAATACACATATCATTTTTTTTTATTATATACTTTGATATCTGAATGTCTTGCTTATGATTTGAGAAAAGAAACTTTGTAACACAACCAAAGAGTATTACTGACCTGTTATATATTTTCATTCTTTGTGAAGAGACTTATTTCAGGAAAGAAATAATAGGCTGATGAAGAAAATATTTTTGGTGACCTAATAAAAATAGCATAGTTGCTTACAGAAACTTTAAAAAGATAGCATCTTGCCATTGAGCCCTTATGGTTCCAAAATGGTCAAGGCTACAAATGAACACTGTCTACTCTTTCATTGTAACCCTGGGGTCACAAATCATGGCTGAGAGTGATCTCTTTTTCTGAAGATTCAGATTGTTGTTCATCATCATCCTTGTATCTTAGGCCAAACCTCAACAATGACAAAAGTAAGTGATTAATCCAAAACTTAGCAAAAGACTACTTAGTCCATATACATGGACTATTTCCCTAGCTCTGAAACTTTTAAAAGTTTTTACTAAGACATAAAAAATGTTAGCAAAGAATTTATCACTTGAAACCGTCACAACTCTATGTTTTGCTAAAGAAAAAAAAAAAAAAAAAAAGGAGGAAGTCTTTTTCCATTATGGTAATGAAAACCCTTGAATGTGCATAGAAGATAGTACACAAAATACTGTAATACACTAAATAAAACAATAAGGTTAATTTCTTTCCTGCTGTCATTAAATTCATACTTACAATCTCTCTTCAGCTTGACATCAATTAATTCCACTCTTGTCACAGTGTTCACCACCCTTTTCTCTAATTAAGATGTATGATGCATGATGAAGATAAAATATACAAGACTCCTATCCTTGTAATATTTCTATTCATTAGGATTTTTGCTCTTAAAATAAGTGGATTTCACCACTAATTGCAGTAGAGTAAAAAAATAACTTTTTTATGACTACAAAGTAAAATCTTTAGACATATATCCAAAAAGGGTACAAAGCATGAGAATCACTACTGAGTAGCCAGCTCCTCAGGATGAAAAAAAACCAATGGTGTATTTAAATTACTGCCCAAGATATTTCAACCTGTGAAGCTTATGAAACCTCAATATGTAAAACTACCAATGTCACATTTTTTTAAGACTCTTAAGAGACAGAAATTGACATTTAGTGATTTTAATTTTTTAAATGCTATTAATGTCTACAGAAGATAAAATATACTAATATTAGTTTAACAAAAAATCTAAATAAACTTCAGATTTGTTAATCAAGTTCAAAACAATGTTTATGATCTTGCAATCAACTCTTTTGAAAAACATGTGCTACCACCCAGAAACCTAATCCTGGGAACAGAGTTCCTAGATTTTCCCCCACAAGTATTTCCTGTCTCTAAAAATCAGGATTACAAAAATTCATCAAGTAAAACCTAAATTCAGCCTTGGTTTAGTGGATTGAGTACAGGCCTGTGAAACCAAGTGTTGCTGGTTTGATTCCCAGTCAGGGCACATAGGTGGGTTGCAAGCCAGGTCCCCAGCTGAAGGCAGGTAAAAAGCAACCATACAATGATGTTTCTCTCCCTCTCTCTAAAAATAATGAATAAAATCTAAATAAAAACAAAACAAAAACTCCTAAATTCATGGCAGAATGAATTAAGCTACAAGACAACTGAAAAGAACAATACCTATAGATAATAATATTATAATAGATATCCCTTGCTATATATATAACTACAAAAAATGCAAGCTAGCTGATACTATAAATCTGATTTAAAAGAAGGAAAACATATGAGATAATTGGGTTGGGGAATCTGACCAGATATCACAGTTAATGTGCTAATGTTTCATCTTTTAGCCCTTTGTTTCTTCTTCCTTTCCTTCCATCCATTAATAGACTTAGCCTTATTCCAGAAAACATTTAATATGGTTTTCTAAAAATATATAGAAATATAAAATAAGTCAAATAAAATTAGATATTAACTCTTAAAAGTGGTATGTGTAGAAAATCTATTTTAAAGAAAACAATTAGAAAGGCACAGACCAGTATGTTAATAGTCGTATTATTACAGATAAATTTTTAGTTTTTCTAGTTTAATTGTATGGGATCTTTTTTCAAATTTTCTGCAGATTTAGAGTATATTTATAATTAGGCCATATATATGTTTTAAACAGGTGAGAGTCATGTGGGAAAGATAAAAATTGAAAAAGAAAGATGGAACAGGATTAAGATTCATAAGTAAATAAAACAAAGTAGAGGCAGGTCACAGCCCTGGCTCTAAACTTGCTCATGGTTCTCTGAAATTATCAACTGATTACCACCACCAGTTAGATGAGAAAAGGGTGGATATGGGTGAACCAAGAGCTGAAGGTTGGTTATCTGCTCCATTTCTGGTGCCTCATAATGTATATTAACGTAAATAGGGTTTTGAGAAATAATGGAGTAAAGAAATATGCATACATTGGTTTAACCAAGTATTTCTTAAACATATTATGTGCATGGAACCCTCTTCTGCTGCTGCACTTCTTTTGAGAAACCCTGCACCACACTGTTAATACACTAACTATTAAAGTATAAGTGGAGATACCAGTGAAAGAAAGACAGGAAAGCAAGCCAAAATGCTACTTCGGACACTTGGTCAACAGAGCAGTTCATCCCCGTGTTTCATAATGGGAGCTAACTGGACCTGAAGTTATGTAGATCATTTAATTGCACACGTTCCAATAAGGGTTTGGAGCCCAATGCTTCTGTGTACTGGAAATGAGCCAACAGGGGCCCTGTCCTAGGCACCCCTGCAAGAGGAACTAGAAGGAGCCAGTAGGCACAGACTTTACTTGTCAACTCCAAATTCCAAGTGCTATGCTTAGCTCCTGGCCCAGCCTGTTGTGGCTGGCAGCATCTCTGAAAGGCCTGGATTCTCAGGTTCAGAGCTCAGAGCTACAAGTCAAATCAGCATGTCACAGGACCAGCTACCTTCACCCTTGATGCCATCCCCAGACTCCCCACTTCACGGGACACCTTAGGCCTGCAGGCTCAAGTCTGGCAGGCCAGGACTAGCGGATCCAGAGGACAGACCCACGCCATGACCTTTCTCACCCATTGCTCCTTTGCAGACAGATGCATTGAAGACCGAGATGGGTCTTCAGTGATGGCAGTGAGTAAAAGGAAAGATGAGGGAGTTAACAAGAATTACCATATTTTTCCCACTGTAAGACCATAAGGTACACCTAGGTTTAGAGGAGAAAAACAAACAAAAAATATTCTGAACCAAATGGTGTACTGAAATATTTAATAAAATATAACAGAATAATATTTCAACCATGTAAAGTGAACAGCAGTCAACAGCATATTAACCATCATCACTGTCATTAACAAATAAGAGGACACTTTAAGGTTTAAGTACTCTTCTGGTTTTCTGGGAACCCCAAGAACTCATCACCGCTAGTGTCAGAATTTATGAAGCTCAGTTGTTCACAATCACTGATATCACTTTCTTCACTATCTTCCTATACGATACTATCTTCGGTTCCATCGAAGGCATTGCTAATGCCACAGTTTTTGAATGACCATACAACAGTTTCATTCTACACTGAGTGCCATGATGTTTTCACCTATTCACAAACTTGAGTGATACTGGGCCTCTTCATTTGTCCAGTAGGTGTCAGATCATGATTACCAGCAGCCATCCATTTGTTCCACTCTTTTTGCATAAAGACTTTAAATGGTTTGTTGATGGAATCATCAAGAGGCTGCTATGAGCTGGTAAGACCCCCAGGAATTACAGCTAGATGAGTCTTCACTTCTTTAAAGCTCTTTTTTGTAGTTTCACTAATACATGATCTAAACTGGTCAAGCACTAATAAACCTCATACCCGCTATTACTCTCAGCTGATCTGACAGGTCAGCGGTTGTAGCTGGGAGTGTCAGGTGGCTCTCGGTAATATCCCAGATCCCAGGTGATGGGCAGATGCTGATAGCAACTGACCAGATGCCCTGAGATTCAGCAGTAAAGTGGGACATTTAAGTGTCCCCAGGGGTTTCGCATGAGCTCACCGCTTCCTCTTCTAACAGCTGTTGCCACCACTGACATGTCAGGTAATACACATCACAGTCTGTGACACAGTATTTGCCCCATAAGACACACAGACATTTCCCCCTGACTTTTGGGGGTAAGAAAGTATGTCTTATAGAACAAAAAAATATGGTAAGCCAAATTCAATCTGAACCCATACTCAGAAGAATCTAATTTACTGTCACAATCTCTTTAAACATGGTATGCAAAACATTTAAAATTATGTTTACAGTCTTTTTAATTTTTCAATAGTTATATCTTGAACATATCTTCATCGATATGTACAGACAAATAATATTTTAGTATATGGACATGTTGTAACTAAGGAATGTTAAGTTTTCTTTATATGGAACCAGCCAAAATAACTTTTTGAAACTCATAGCTACGATGGTAAACAATGTTACTGGAGATGCTTCATTACTAATCAGCACTGAAGTAGGGACTGGTGAGAATATAAGCAGTAGCTTAGTTATTTGCATTTATTTCTCCAATCAGTTCTTTCTAAAGGAGTTGCAGTTTCCAATATCAAAAGGAGAATTGCTAATGGGAATAAGCAGAATAGAAAAGATTTATGAAAGAAGGGTTGCTCTATCAAAATAAGAGCCACTTATGTAATCCATGTAGTCACTTGTTTTGTTGTAAGACCCACTAGTTTAAATACAACATACTTGTAAAAATTGTTATTGAAATACAAAGTATAATGCTTTTCTTCATTTATGAAGCTGATTTTTTAAATGCACTGTTCACTTGTTCCTAACTCTACAAAATTTTTATCCTAGGCCTCCAGTATGTTGTGAATTCATCATAATCCAACATCTTCCCAGAACTATTGCATTATGAGAGGTATCGAGATGGAGATTAAAAGCAAAACTGAGAAGTGAACTGTGCCTGAGGAGAACTAATGATGCAAGTGAAGACATTATCTAAAAATCACTGTCTGGCTGGAAGTGTTTGACTATGCATTATAAAAGTATTTTGAAAAATATTGATAGAATTCCACAGTGAAACACAGCAGTCATCTTAAACCACAAAAACAAGGTATATTTAGAATATGAAAAATGGTAAAGGAAGCTATTGCCCTTTGGCTGGCTTCACACAGGGTAGAAGTATAATGTTTCTTCCTGTCATTCAGATTGTTCTCTAACTAAATTACAGGTTTGCCTGTGGATAAATCTGCGTTCATACATTTACCTGGTATATACTCTTCCTTTAAGGACAAGAAGGTCTTTAAGGATAGAAGTGTGCGCTACTAAACCATTAAATGCTATATTTCTCTAAGGAACACTGTGTTCCTTGGCTTTAAAAATAGTGGGTTTATTAATAAGTATGGGAAACCCAAATTGGTGACGATTAGAGAGAGTCCTAAAAACCAAGAAAGGTGGAATGCCTTTTAGAAAATGAAAATTGAGGATGTATTACAGAATTCTACCCTGAAACCTATATAATTTTATTAACCATGCCACCCCAATAAATCCAATTAAAAAAAAAAAAAAAAAGAAAGAAAATTTGGAAAAGAACCGTAAGAAAAATCACGGACTTCCATGATAAATCAAAAGTCATATTTTCCCCCACTTTTATATTTTATACATTGAAAAGCTACAGAGTAACTATCCTAGCAAAAATAGAAACTTCAGAAGTATTAAAAAGATGAATGGGAAATATCCAAATATTAAATGCTTCTAGAGAAAACTGTGGCAGGATAGTCTTTGTGGTTCATGTATCATTTGTATAAAACTAACAGCAGCCTAATTCTACAATGGTAGTAGACTTGGTCAAGATGTTGGGCTATAATCCTAGCTATCTATGGATGGTACTTCACTTCATAACTTTGATCAAGGCACCAGAAACTCCCTTACACCCCTGATTACCTGAAATAAAAAAGATACAGTATCTTTTGCTGTGGTAGCTGGGAAATGAAAGGTGATGACGCAGGATCACTACGTGCCTGCAAACTCTAACAACAAAAGTGTGACATGGCCTTCTCAGCTTCTGGGAATTGCTATGAAAAATTCTAATCACTTACTAAAGAATGGTTTCCAAGGGACTGCTTAAAATAGCTCTTCATTCACGTCATGAGTCTTGGGGTTTTCAACATGGAATAATTCAACAACAGATAAGGCAGGGGTTCAGAACCAGTCTCCCACAATGTGCCACTTTGGCATGTGGATTATTTTAAGCGAAAGAAAACTGAGGCCCCCAAAACTCTGGAAAACCTTGTAACCCTCATTAACTGCCTAAAAGAATTTAGGTATAGGATTTGGTCCAGGAAGATAACTATCACCAGAAATAAAGGAAGAATAGAGCCAGCCGTGGAAAACTGGGGGCATTATTAGTAAGGCCTGTTTGCTTACGGTCCTTTCTGGGTCTCCTGTCTCTGCTTAGCACAACACACATTTGTTTAGCAAATATCTGCTTTTCCACCTTCCTGTAAATTGTTTCCCTTCCTTTTGAAGTCTCAGACACCTACTCACTTCTCTTTAGCACATAAACCTTGATCACTTGAGCACTTAGGGGCTCATATTCTTATATAACCTCCATACTTATGGAATTAAATTTGATTTTCCCCTGTTAATCTGCCATATGTCAATTTAATTCTTTGACCTGCCAGAGGAGAATTTTTTCCTTCCTAATAATAACAATATTTCTGGAGGAGATGAAATAAAATTTAAGTAAAAAAAAGTTACAAAATAAAAATATAGAAAGACAGAAAAGAAATAAATGTCATCTTTGAAAGGAAACCAACATAATAAAAATTAACAGACAGAGGGGAGCAAAAAGGGGATGGATGTAATACAACAACAATTAAAAAAAAAAATTAACAGCCTCCTCTCATTTATATCCATTAAATGAGATATAAAAATTCAAATAGTTTTATTTCAAGATGAGTATTACTTAATTTTTTTTTTTTTTTTTTTTTTTTTTAGATTTTATTCATTATTTTTAGAGAGAAGGGCAGGAAGGAAGAAAGGGAGAGAAACATCAATGTATGGTTACCTTTCACCTGCCTCCAGCTATGGACCTGGCTTGCAACCTGGCTTGCAACCTGCTTATGTGCCCTGGGTGGGAATCACAGGCTGGCGCCTTTCCACTGAGCCACCAACCAGGACTTAAAATTCTTGTAATAGCCCTGGCTGGCACAGCTGAGTGGATTGAGCGCTGACCTGTAAACCAAGGAACTCCGGTTCAATTCCCAGTCAGGGCAGGGTTTCCAGCCAGGTCCCCGATTGGGGGAGTGCAAGAGGCAACTAATTGATTGATGTATTTCTTGCACATTGATGTTTCTCTCCATCACATTCTCCCTACCTTCCCTACTCTTTAAAAATAACAAAACAGGATGCTATAAAAAATGATTATAATATACTACATACTCAAAGAAGAATGAGACAAGATTCTAAATATTTCTTGATTTTAAAAGTAATCATAAATTCAACCTTAACTTATGCCTTACTATCCATACTGCAAAACATCTGAACTACAACCAGTAAAATTCATTTTAATGCCTCAAATGAATGTAAGGCTTTCTTTTAATCTTTCTTTATATTGTATTCATCCCATAACCATTAGTATTTGGACTCACACAGGAAAAATAAAAATCAACTGAATGCAAATTCTTTATCTTAAAAAAAATAAGAAACAGTAGAAAGAAAAAAAGAACCTCTATCTAGTGAGGTTTAATTACATAACTGAAGTCTACCTCTCCTGCTCCTGCTTCATTCGTATTCTCTCCTCTTCTGAAGTAAGGGTGTCCTGCATTTTTATTTTACCAGTTTTCTCAATCTTGTCATCTTTTCGATGTTTGCCAAACCTGTTGATAACAAAAAATTCTAACTTGTCAATATATACAAAATGAGTTCTTCTTTTGTGATAAAGACATATGTACCCAATAAAATGTGAACTCACTCAACATAAGGGCCAAAATATCTCCTTACAGTTCACTGGTTTTGCATACTATTCATGTATTTAACTGAAATACTTTATTCCTTTTAAATTAAAACTTTCCAGGGAAAACTCTTTTGGAAAATGGCAATACCCCTTTTTCTTTTACAAAAGTAAACAACATAATAACAGATGCTAGAGGATTAAAGTCTGCATTGGAGTGGGTTTCTCTTAGGCCTGAGAAATATTAATCCACAATCATCTGTTTTATAACCTCTCCATAAACAACTATTCTTTATTTTCACAGTCAGATTTATTGGAAACATTAATCACAGTTTAAAAACTGACAAGGCCATGTTTGTCAGGATTAAAGTACAAAGGATAATTTACAATGGTATAATACTTTTTGCTTATGAAGTTGAAAGCTTTTCTTTTCCTAAATCTGACAGAAAGCAACTGTCGAAGGTAGACTCTTTGACTTGGAAATTTATCTCTTATAAAAAACAAACACGTACATGATTCAAAAACAGTCAACACAAACCACTGAACTTGAGGCTAAGAAAACACTAACAGTATCTTCTGCATCAAAAATAACTCAGAAACCTTAAACTTGGCATCAAATTTTTTTCCTATTTTTTTCTCTGTAAAAGACCACATTATCTGGAACATATGTGCTACATACCCTCAAATAATCTTCATCGATAGTGATTTGGTCACCAGATGTTTCAAAAAATATTTTATAAACAGTTACTCAACTAAGCATTCATAAATATGTAAGTATGCTGAGTACTTCTATCTGAGGACAAAGTGGAGACCTGGCTTTTGGTGACTATCATATGACAAAGAGAAGTAAAAGGGTAGGTTCAAAGTTGAAATAAATGAAAGAAAAGTATTTTAATTAATGGCTTGGTTAGTAGCATAGGTCATTATTTTATTAATACAAATCAGATGTCAAATACTTGGTATGTGACATACGCATAGGGATATCTCATATGCTAAGTGAAGTAACGTTGCATTTGCAGAGGTATATACATAAGGAAAAAAAAAATAGCCTTAAAGGATTAAAACAGAGAAGTTCAAATACTACCAGCACAATTGCTTTAAAAATTATATATATTACTAGATAGCACTCAAAACTGGCTGTAAAGTTAACTTCTATAAGGCAAACCTCTTCCTTCTATAGTTTTAATGTTTCTTAGAAGTTGAAAGATCATTTCAATTGCCAAAAGGAAAAAAGAGAAAATAGAAAATAATCCCCGAGAACTTAAGTCCAGCACCTGACCACTTCTCACAAGGGATGAAATATATGTATCATGTTTTTAAAGCTATTAAGTACAAAGCATGAAAAGTGAAAACTTTCTCTTTCCTTAGTTTTTATCAAATCAATAATGCTTAAACTTAAGCATAATAATTGAGTTTATAGAATTAAAAAATGAAAAAACAAATAAGCAATATATTATTAAAAATGAAGCCCTGGTTGGTGGCATAGTGAATACGAAGGTCGCTGGTTCGACTCCCCAATCAGGGCACATAACCAGGTTGCAAGCCAGGTCTCCAGCCAGGTCTGTGGCTGGAGGCAGGTGAAAGGCAACCATACATTGATGTCTCTCTCCCTCTCTCGTTTCCCCTCTCTCTAGAAATAATAAATAAAATCTTTTTTAAAAAAGGATACATCTTAGAAGCCAACATCTAGAACATAATGTTTACTCATCTGACAAAAATGTATTGAGCACCTACAGAGCAGTAAAAATAAAATTTTATTTTAAAAAAGAAGGTCAGGGCAAAGGACAGCTTAACTCGAGGGCCATCAGCGTGCAGACTGCATTTAAAGGCCCTATGAATTTCCATCCTAAAAGTTCTGTAACCATGGGGCCTTGGAATTATAAAATATATTCAATTTTAGTTTTTAAGAAAAGTACAAGTTGAAATCTTGATACATGATTTTTATTTATTAGGTACTCCTAAAGCTAAAATATTTTAACTATTTAGTTTTTCAGTTTATAAATGTTCTCCAAATGATACAATGCTGCCAATATTGACTTGTCTTGTTTTGTTTTGTTTTTAATATTGCTGGCTCACATTCTGGACTACATACATTCCCTATGTCATTCTTGAAGAACATATAGTTAGCAACATACATACATTTTACATCTGTACCAATGGGGGAGTTTAATCTTTCAGGAAGATTGTGTATATCTGCCCTCTGAGTTAATAATAAAAGGAAAAATCAAAAGTTATTTTCCATGTTTCAAAAAGTTTATATATATATTATATATATATATATATATATATATATATTTTTTTTTTTTTAAAGATTTTATTTATTATTTTAAGAGAGCTGGGAAGGGAGAGAGGCAGAGAAGGAGAGAGACATCAAATGTATGGTTGCCTTTCACCTGCCTCCAGACCTGACTGGAGACCTGGCTTGTAACCTGGTTATGTGCCCTGACTGGGGAATCGAACCAGTGACCTTTGGGTTCGCAGGCTGGTGCCTTAATCACTGTGCTACCAGCCAGGGCCTAGTTTATATATTTTTATCTCCAAATCTAACACCAAATTTCAGTAGCTATGTTAAATCTTTTTTAAAATGGTCTTGGTCCTACTATGTAAAGAAAGTTTTAGGTTTTTTTAGGAAGTTTTAGTTTTATATCTAAGTCTAGCAATTTTCAGCTTTTTATCTTAAGTACACAAGATTAAAAAGAACAGAAGAGAAGAGAATCCTAACTCATATTTATGAACTACATTTTTTGGTATTAAATTATTAGTTTCCTAGACCATCCCCTAATTTTACTATTTGTACATTTATTACCAAACTGTTATAGTGTACTTTTCTTTTTTAAATTACAGCTTTGATTATTGCAAGAAAAAATAAAGAAATCACAGACAAAATGTTTGTGGACTAGCACTGGAACAATTTCTTGAGTACTACCTTAGGTAATAAACTATGTAATTTCCTTAAGGCATACTATAAAGCACAGAATATTACTTTATATTTGAAGTAAAAATGAATCCCTCAGCTGTAATTTTTTGATAAAATGAACAATAGACTGTAAGTTCAAAAAGGTATACCAACCATTCTAGAAAATAAAAAGAAAAATTTAAGTAGCTACACATTAATTCACACTATTTCCCAATATATTCTAGAATTCTTATTAATTCATAGTTACTTAACTCTTCCCAAAAAGACAGGAGGGGCTGAAAAATTTCAGCTACTTTACTCAAAAAGTCAGTTTCATAGCTGAAATCAGTAACCAACCTATGAACACAATCATTTTATACCAGATGCTTAAAAACTTGAAAGATATCAGTTACACTTATTTTCTCTTTTAAGAGCCACTGATGAATTTCAAGTGGGTCACTTTTCAAGGAACAGCATAGCTGAAAAAATATTGAATTAATAGGACATCTAGGAAGCGAAACCATACTAGAGGACCAATTTTATGACTGTCTTCTGATTAACCCCCACATGTTTGCATGGGAAACTGTCACCCCACAGGTATGACACTGAAATCAGAAGTGATCAATACGCCCAATGACTTTAAAAAAATAAATAAATAAAGGAAAAAGCCCTGGTGGGGGTGGCTCAGTTGGTGGGAGTGTTGTCCCTAACACTGTGAAGGTTGCGGATCCATCCCCAGTCAGGGCACATACTAGAGACAAGGGATGGATGTTCCTCTCTCACATCCATGTTTCTTTCTCCCTTCCTCTCCCCCTTCTTCTCTCTCTAAAATCAATGAAGCATGTCCTCAGGTAAGGATTTTAAAAAAGTCCCTGCTCCCATGGAGCTTACATTGTAGGACAAGGAGATTGAGGGTAAAAAGAGAGAAAGAGAAGAAGGGAAACAGAAAGCTTGAGAAAAAGTTGATAGTACTGTCACATGAAAATAGAAGGCTCACTGGAAAATATGCCAAAAAGCCACTGAAGACTCATTCACAGAAAGATCCAGATGAGCCATGTCTTATCAGAACTGAATTGATTGTTACATCTCTTAACCATACTGCTTTCTTCATGGAAAATACAGCAAAGGAAGCTCAAAGTCATTTGCCAAAGGGACTATACTATGACACCTCACAAATGCAATCCCTGCCGTCCAAAGGGCCAGCTGCACACACTGTTACAGTCAAGAACGTGGGCACACCCGCACAGGTGCACGGGGAAAGCCACAGCAAACACGCCACAGAAACGAAGGGTGGTGACAAAATTCTAGCACTTTTATGTAGAAAGAACTGTCGGTAAACCTGAACTATGGATAAGAGTTTCATGCTAAATCATCATTTTAGTTTTCAGCAAATCTCATGTTTTCTGCAGTGTAAATGACATAAAAATGTTTTACTATATTTTATACTGCTAACAAAATTAGAGACCTTTACAAGAAATATGCCAAATGATAAAATAAAAAAATACAATTGGTTTTTAATGAAAGTGCTTTTCTTAATATGTTTAAAAATACAATAAAGTAAAAAGAGAGTCTTAAAAGCCTGCTGCCATATTTAAAAATAGATGAATAGAATATGTAGAACCAATTACCTTACATGCTTTGTGGACTAATAATTAAAGTTAAGATTTTCTTTAAAAAAAATACCTTGAAATGTCACCTAGAAATCTGGTGTAACCAAGGTCTTCATGTGTAAGAAAGGCTTTTCTACAATATTTGTCTTAATTTTTCTTTTTTAATTAAAAAACCCTCATATTTTATTGTATTTTTCTACTACTATTTAGTTCCCTTATACACTCCCTTATCTCCCACACTGTTGTCCCTATCCATGAATCCTTTTTGCCTAGTCCCACCCCCTGCCCCTTAGCTGTCACCCTGCTCTCTATCCATGAGTCTGTCTCTATTTTGCTGGTTAGTTTAGTTTGTTCTTTAGATTCCACATAAGGCCACAGCAATCAAAACAGCATGGTACAGGCAGAAAAACAGACACGTGAATCAATGGAACAGAATAGAGAGCTGAGAAATAAACCTGCATCTTTATAGTTAATTAACATTCGATAGAGGACGCAAGCAGGTACAAATGACTATAAAGGTTGTTTATTCAAAGGGAAGAGAGGGGAGGGGAAATGGAATGGATGTAATATAACAACAATAAAATTAAACTTAAAAAAAGATTGTTTATTCAATAAATGGTGTTGGGATAATTAGACAGATATATGCCAAACAATGAAACTAGGCTACTTTCTTATACCACACATAAGAATAAATTCAAATTGGATTAAAGGTTTATATGTTAGACCAGAAGCCATAAAAATCATAGAGGAAGATATTGGCATCAAAATCTCGGATGTTGTCTTTTTATCCTGAGACATGTAGGTTAAGTTACTGCTTGGCTAAGGAAGGGAACTGAATACGGATCAAATGAGAATTCTGTGTCAGCCACCAGAAGCCACCTATCCTCCCCCAATGCTCAGCTCCTGCCTTGGAGTGGTCAACACAGTCATCTAATGCCCCCTATTTCCACATATTTGAACATTTTTAATCAATTTCTTTCTCCATGATTTTTTTCTCTTTCTGGAACTTTCCAGTTGTTTTTGGTGGACACACAAGTGTGTACAGCCATTATGCTAACCTGTCTTTGACAACTGTCTACTGTGATAATGCTGTCATTGGCTCTAAGGATTCTTGAGATACCAGCTGCCCAGTCAAGTAAGTACAAGATCCTGTACAGCAAAATCACCTACTTGTACTGTGTCCTGCCTGTCCCCAACCCCTCTGCATGCCTTGGGAGTGCACTGTTCATGCACTCATATCATGAGCCTTAAACATCATTCCTCCCTAGTCATTTAAGTCATACTTTTCACAAGTGGCTTCTGATCCAAGTTTCTCTAGAAAATCTTTTCAATTAATTCTGGTTCAGCCTTTTTCCACATTCTTGGTGCGAGCTTTCATTCCCCTCAACCCATCACTCTCACCTGTAATGCAATGAGAAACTTATTTTTGTCTTAAAGCCCTAAAATGTAACTGCTTTAAATTTTATGTAAAGAAAGAAAATCTAGCCATGTATCTTTGTAGCTTATTCTTTTGCACTTTTGCTCATGTGCACTAAAGGTGTATGTACACGTTTCTGAAAATCAAAGTCTAGCCACCTTGGCCAGTGTCTTTGACAAGGAAATGAGGCTGAGGAGGTATACAGAGGTGCCAAAGTCACAATGTAAGCCGGACATAGCATTCAGGTCACCTCATGGCTATTTGAAGATATCTCAGTGGCTCTGAACATGGATCTCCTTTAGAGAATGAAATTCCCAGACCTGTGAAATTCACTTCCTATGAATCCTGAGATATGTAATTGAACACCTGTGGAATGCTCTTTTGATTATTTAATTACACTTCACTAGAATGTACTGAATTCTAATTATAGACTTGATCTCACTAATTCCCACAAACAGTATGTGAGTGGGTGTTACCATCCTCCTGTTTAGGGGCTGCTTCAGGAAGTGGAGAGGAATTTAGTGATTTAACAGGTCAGACAACGAGAAATCACAAAGGCAGATTTCAGACCCAAGACTCTCTTTACCACACCTGGCCACCTCAAAGCCTTTATGGACCAAAGACAGTTAGCCACTCTATTCTTTTTACTGAGAGCAGATGGTTAAAACATCTTTGTTGAAGTAAATGAGATAGACCTTGCACTGTCCGCAGCAATGAGGTCCAGAGGACATTGTTTCCAACTGTAATTTGTCTATAAAGTTCAGGGACATGGACACAACTGATCCTAACCATTGGGAAGAATAATGAACACTACCCACAAACCCATTCCCAGGTATTTATTGCCAATATTGCTAAATGCAATGACACTCCAAAAGTCAAAATTGTACTTTCTGATATAGGCAAATGCTTCCAGGCAATAACAAAAACAGGTCAAACTGTCCAACCCAATTATAGAATAGAAAAGCAAGAATCCACCACGTACATATATGTTTTATAATGTGCTCATGGTTTCTGGCTTTATTTATTTATTTTCTTTCTCAGCCTCCATTTCATAAATGAGAAATAGGAAAAAAAATTAGCCATCTCTAATGTGTCCTTCCTATACAGGAGCTTACATATTTAAGAAACTGGGACCATGAGAGCATACTAATTTGCTCAGCAGTGCATTGTGGTAATGCTGGATGAATCAGGCAAGAACAGGCTGATTAGATAGCAGAAGGCTCCAATTTAGGCAAAAAAAAAAAAAAAAAAAAATCTTGCTAATCAACAATAATTGGGGAGAAGGGAGCCTTAGAAAAAGGTACATGCCAACTTGCTAGTACTTTTGCAAAATGGGATGTAGTTTGCGGCAGGGTTTAGCAGGGGTTCTCTTTAAAAGGAAATTCACAAACTTAAGGATTGTTATTTGATTGTGTGCAGTTTTCATCAGTGCCAGTCTGATTAGAGTTAATAAACAAATTTGTGTTGCCTGGCATCCAGGGAAAAAGTGGTGACTTTTTCTAAAGAAAAAAGAGCTACTACCTAGCCAACCTAGAGTAGCCTTTAGGTATACAATGCATCCTTAATGAGCAACGTGTCCTCAGGTCTCCCAGTAAATGACCTTCTAAGAGCACTTGTCCTTGAGCAGCCAGTGTTGCCTAATCAAGGGCAAACCGATAAGCCTCGTAACTCTCCACTTCAGGGGCCTACACGGATACGGAACAAGGAAATATTAAAAAATTAAACCAAACCACACATTGTGAGTTTTGTCTTTACAAGAATCATGGTAAACTGCACACATCTTAAAAACAAAAACAAAACCCAAACACACATGTGCACGAACACACACGTAATATGACTATGGGATCCAGACGTAAAGACTTAAGGAAAAAAAGCCCAAGCAAAGATAGTCATCCTTCAAAACACAAGATAAATATCTAAATAATTCTAAAAATAACACCTATAATCTATACTCAGAACCATTCAAGTAAAATGACAGAAAATAAGTGGCAGTATATCTTAATTGTGATGTTCAACTTTTTCAGGCATCAGCTAGTTCAGAGACCACATAACATATTTTCTGTACAAATAAATTCCCTCTTTGTAAAAGGAGTCATTTAGTAATTATGGCTCCATACAGGATTTTTAAACAGCTTGATATTCCTTAGTTTTTACAAAGCATACCCACACAAATAATCAAACCATGCTAATAACCCCAGAAAGCCAAACATGCAAATGTAAATAAATACACAAATTATATTTGTTTCCCCTCTATACTAATTTTATGAAATATTATATATCAAATTTAAATACATGTATATATTTGTGTGTATACAGACACACATATTTAAACACAGTAAAAACAATAGATAAGTCTGATTATTTAAATGTTTAATTTGGCATTGCAATCAGCTGTGTGCACTTAAAATGAGGCTGAGAGTGCCTTTCACACAACTACTTCTCTGGGGCCTCCTTTACCACCATACTCCTAATTCTGGCTCTGTTCATTCTAATACTTTATTGTTTTATAACACAATACTACAAATTGCAAATTACACTTGGCTCAAGGAATGATTATGAAAAATGCTATCACTGCTGCCTTTGCTCCAATAACTCTGATAATAATAAGAGACTGATTGAGCTCTAAGGAGTCCAAGTAATGAGAAGGGTCAATTTGCACATTTCTATTAGACTTCTTTTGTTAAACCCAACACTTTGCCAGGTCAGAGGCAAATCATCATGCCCTGCATCTGGTTACCATGGTTTTCCTTTTCCTAAAGCATCAGAGCAATTTAGTAAATGGTCCTGGCCCAAAGGCAGACCCTGTGAGAAATGCTAAGGAGACTTAAGTCAGAAAACACATCTATTTAAAAGAGGAGTTGAAAGAAGAAAATGTAAAAAGGTAGATCAACATTTTACTGCAGCTTCTTTCCTATTGGGACAAAGAGTCAAGGGTATTTTGCAGCAAAAATAATTCTGGTAATTTCTATTACAATTGCCTATCTGACAACCAAGTTGGCCTCCTGTTGTAAACACTTATAATACAAACACAGGTATAGCTTATGGCACCTTTTCTGAGTTAGAAATATTCACCCACAATTAAATACACATTGGGATTCAAATTCAATGTTGCAACTACTGATGGGAAACCTATTTATAGGCAGAGCTGTAACGCCCTCAAATAATTCTCATGCTTTTATGTTTACAAAGCAATGGAAGTGACAGACAGGCGGAATAAGGTTGTTGAAGTGTGGGAAGGGAGGAAACAGATTTTTTGTAAGCCTCCTGGAAACTTCAAAAGATTAAAACTTCCCCAAAGATCTCATTAACTGTAAGTTAAAGTGTTAGTCAGCACTTTTGACTGGAGATGACAGGAAACAGTTTCTGTTGATTCCCATTTTCTGGAGAAAGCTCTCTACAGAGTAAATTGCAGTGCAGCCTTAGTTTATCTTTCAGTTGATTTGCACATTGAGCTCTGGGAGCCGGCTGCCAAGAGTGTGAGGCCACCCCTAATTCTTGCAGCAGAGAGCCAAGTCCTGCAGAGGGGCAGGCTCCCCAGGCCCACCTGCTGTCTGTCTGGGCCACACCCATTCACAAGAAGTAGGAACTACGTGTGTAGTTGAATTCAGTGTCCCTGCAGCACACCTGGATCCTGGCAAGCCTGACACATAAGGAAGATGATTATGTGTTACCAAATATGGCAACTGTTCTTTTCCAGAAAAGATTCTTTATGCCTCTGTGCTGAGGTTTCACTTTACCAGGACGCACTGCTCTGCATATTACTCATGACTCAACGGTTGTTAGAACCCAGCTGGTAATAAGGATCCAAAATTTGGGGATGGTTTCAGGGACTGAGTGACAAGGCCTAGAAAAAGAAGGCCTGTTTAGTGTCTCATCTCCAATCAGCACAACCC
This sequence comes from Noctilio leporinus, assembly GCA_004026585.1. Classification (NCBI taxonomy): domain Eukaryota; kingdom Metazoa; phylum Chordata; class Mammalia; order Chiroptera; family Noctilionidae; genus Noctilio; species Noctilio leporinus. Next base: position 87,416 of record PVIW01005483.1, on the reverse strand, counting down.
TCATGTGAACGGGACATGAAATTTGACAAATGGCCAACCACCACATTCTTCCTTACTTGATTAAATAGTTCAATAAGTGTTCAAATATAGAACTTGTTGATGTGTGTACTGGCCTGGAGTTCATCTCACCCCAGTGCATTCCATCTGCTAAGGGACCATCACATCTGCACTGCCTGCTGTGTGGGCTGCAGCCACTGACCAGCTGGGAAACGGTGGGGCTCCAGGAGACGGGCATGCTTGCCCAACAAGCTGGCCTGCAACCCAAGCCAGTACGGCTAACATGGGTTTAAATTCTCAAGTCTCCCCAGTAATGGCAGCTTTTCTGGACTCAAGTTTGCAACTGTCTGGCCCAATCTCCTGTAGATAATTATGGTGTACTAGGAAACCTCACTTCATTGAGGAATACAGAAATAACCCATATACGTATCTATTTTTACCAAAGGCATGCAGAATATCTATCATGAACTAATGCAGAAATAACTAATCTAAGGAAAGAAAGCCCATGAAAAAAGAACTTATAAATAACAAGCTGACAGATGTATAGTACTTTAAATTTTAAAAAGCTTCCCATATACACTATTTCATTTAGTTCTTAAAATGAAATATGAAGAACACAGAAATGAGAAAGACTGAGGCTGATCATTCAAATGTCAGAGGTGTGGAGTTGGGCTGAGAGGAGTGAACTTTAAACTCTAAATCCTAAATACTTTCTATGACAAAACATGGTTATCTGCCTCAGATTGGCCTCAACCTCTTCACATGCTCTTTAGGTTCCTCCTATTCCTTTATATGTTAAGAGTTAATGAATTAATGTAAAATCCTCATTTATTACATCAGAATCACATTAAAAATAAACTTTGAGGAAGGTCTATACATCAGCATCCTAAATGGTGTCATACCAACTAGACTGTAAAACACTTGAAACTGGCCCATGTGATTTTAATTCATAAGTGTTGGTCCAAATGCAACGTGCAGTGTGTCCATACAGAATCATGATGGAGATGCGTTGCTGATGGATGGATCTGAGGGAGGATGACCAGACACAAAACGCAGACTGATTCAGGTAACTTATCTGAAGATCAACAAAACTACATGTCATGCAGCAGTTGTGAAGGCAAGGGGACGGTTTCTCAACTTTGGCATTATTTAAAAGTTTGGGCCAGATAATCCTGTGCAGTGGGGGGAGTGGAGGGCTCTCTGTACAGCACAGGATATACAGGGGAGCCACAACCCTCCCCACTTGTGACAACCAAGTAAGCCATGAGAGACTTCCAAAGGTGCCTTGTGGGGCAAAACCTTGGCATGTGAGCACCACTGAGACAAGTAAGTTAAATGCCATCTCTTCCTTATTTGCAAAGAAGAACAAGAGAATTCAAAGGACAGTGGAAGGTATACTGGTCTTCACCCTCCAATGCTCCATCAATTACTTTCTAAACACTGAAGAAGCAAGTGTCTACTTAAATAGTTAAGGCTGTATGCAGATGACCACCTAAGTCTTAGATGACAAGATCTAGCATGCTGTAACCCAGGAATATATTTGGGGGATGTATCCATAAAAACAAGTATATTAAAAAGGCACTAAATCAGTACAATTAACACAGGAACACTGGTTAAGAGGTTGTACTAAAATATGAGAAAGACATTAGTTATTTGATGTGTAACATCAAATACTATAATAAATACTAATAAATAGTAAATACTGATAAAAAATAATAGCTCTAAAAATAATGGCATAGGTGAAATACACTCATGTTTTTAAACAAGAGGCCCACTACAGAAATCCTCACTCTAGAAAACAGATATAATTTTCTATCAAAAATATCTATATATCTATCCATTCCCTCTTCCATTTCCTCTAGGCTCCCTAAGTTGGAAAGAGCATATGTTTTATAGTATTGGCTACTCCCTATCTTTTTGGTTAAGCCAAATGACGTGACAGGTGGTGACTGGTTCGGCTGGCATGAGAGTACGCACAGCAGCGCAGTGCTATGAAGCAGCTACAACCTCACGGTCTGAGGCTACGGGCTTCAGAAGCAGGGCAGAGGAGAGGTGGTCCCCAGGAGATGGCACCACACAGCAGGCGCTTCTAGTCGCCCACCCAACATCTACTCTCTTCTTCTTCCTTAGAAGTGGAACCCTGTTTGGTAAGGAGAGGAAATACGGCTAAGATAAAACTACTTCTCCCAGCCTCCTCTGAAAACAGGAACAGAAGGCAAAGCCAGATTCCTGACTCAAAATCCCAGCTTTGCCGCTAACTAGTGAGGTGATGTACAACCATGTGACTCATTGTCCTCAGACAATTCGACCCTTAAAAATTTTTTTTTAAATCTATATTTAGAAAGAGGGGAAGGGAGGGGGAAAAACATTGATACTGACAGGGAAACATCAATCAATTGCCTCTTGTAAGTACCCTGACTGGGGACCAACCCAAACATAACCAAGGTATGTGCCCTGACTGGGAATTGAACTAGTTTCCTTTGTGGGACAACTCAACCTCTTTACGCTTCAATTTCTCTTTGAGAAAATACAGCCACCTTCATCATTTTAGTTTGAGAATTAAATGAATTATACACTGGATATTGGCACATACAGGCATTCAGTAAATATTAACTATTACCATTTTTATTCTTAATTTCTGGTTCATAAAAATTGATGATGGGGCTTTTGGGAAAGATCCTTAAAAGGAGGCTGACTCTGTTAGAAGTTGCCTTTTCCCCTTCTTGCTTATAGAGTTCTGACAAGATGGCAGAGTTGTAACCATAAAGTGACAATGAGAAGAGAAATACCTGTGAAGACATGTATTCATAGCAGCGCTATTCATAACAGCCAGAGGTGGAAGCAAACTCAGTGTCTACCAATGGATGAAGAGATAAACTAAATATGGTACACACATACAATGGAGTATGACCCAGCCTTAAAAAAGAAGGAAAATTCTCACATTTAGTACAACGTGGATGGCCTTTAAGGATGTACTGATATAAGCCAGTGACTTCACCTACATAAAGCATCTGAGTGATTACATTCAGAGACACAGATGTGGGAAGGGGTGGGAAATGGGTTTGAGACTAGTGTTTAAAGGGCACAGTGTTTCTACTGTGCAAAATGAAAAGGGTTCCAGACACAGCCAGAGATGAAGGCACAACAATGATTGCTCAGTGCCTCTGAGCTGTATACTTCAAAAGGGTTGAGAGGGTAAATACTATGTGTATTTTATCACAATTTTTTAAAAAGGTATACATATTAAGGATGGCTGGATCACAAGGAGGGAGTGACATTGGTGATGCTCTGGGGCCACCCTACAAGCCAATCTCCAGATTTCTTTTAAACCAGAGAAAAATAAGCACGGTTATGTTTAAACCACAGCTACTTTGTCTGTGTTACAATGAAACAATTTCTCACTGATGAAATCAGAAATAAAAAGGTAATAATAGTGTTTCCTTTTATAAAAGGAGACTATATCATTTGTGAGATATTTGTAAATGATCCCATCTTCACATCAATATTTCACTGGTTCAGTCCTTTAGTTCCTAACAACTAATTTTCTCCTCAAGCTGTCACCCTCAAAGTCAATTTACAGTTGTCAACAGGGGGGCAAGGTGGAGTCAACAGCCTTCCATAGTGTAAGGACAGAACTAATTGAGACAACTGAAAATAACCCCCAACATGAAGTCCCACCTATTCAGGCCAACAGTGCCATTCTAGCTGACAAAGTTTTCTGATATGAAGACAAGGAAACAACATTCCCTAAGTCAGAAATGATTTGAATTTTCTCTCCACTATTTTGGATGCCATTTGGGGACTCTCCCAGTACTTCCTTTTCCTTCAGCTGCCTATCTGCTGCATGTACATAGAACAGTAGAGGGACACATCTAGAAGAAAAGGTCCTCTTCCACTGCTCACAGGACCAACTGGAAACAGAATAAAAATTCTGTAGTCATTTAGTGAACTACATGACTTCCATCTCACAAGAAAAATACTGTTCAAAGGAGTTTGGTCAAACTAAATAAATAGGAGTTTATTCTAGGAGTAAAAAGCACTGAAATTTCACAATAAAGATACTAAGACCCATCTGGATAAAACTATATTTAAATATGGAACCTTAACAAAAAAAAAAAAAAGAGTTCCACAAAAATTTTTTTATAAGTTTTTGTATTTGTTTCTTAAAACTGAAATGGTAGATCTAAAATCTTAGTAATTTAAAGACTATAATTATATCTGACTAGGACTAACCAATGTTACTATCTAGTAACATTTTCTACTTCATAAAAAAAAAAAAAAACATTACTTTGTCTATTATTATTGAAAATATAAAAGAAATCCAAATTATGTCCTAGCAGAAAATATATGTAATTCTACACTTTCCTGGGAAATACATTTCCAGAAAGAGCACTGGTGGAAATGTTTTTTAATACAACAATGACCATGAAGTGCATAAAAAGAGAATTCATAATTAAAATGCATGTACAAGTTTTAATAAATTTAAGATTGCAATCATATCAAGTATCTTCTCTGACCACAATGATATAAAAGAAAACAATCACAAGAAAAAACCTAAAAAAATACACAAACACGTGGAGCTAAATAACATGTTCTAAACAATAAATGGTTTACAATTATAACATAAAAGAACCACAAGATATCTTGAAATGAAAATGAGACCACATCAACCCCAAATCTGTGGGACACAGTGAAAGCAGTCCTAAGAAGGGAATGAACTCATAGCATTATGAGCCAATCTCAAGAAATAAGAAAAATATCAAATAAAAAATCTAACTTTTTAAAGAAACTTGAAAAACCAAGTGCTAGTTCTTTGAGAAGATAAACAGGATTGACAAACCTTTAACCAGACTCATCAAAATAAAGAGGACTCAAATAAAATTACGAATAAAAGAGAAGTAACGACTGACACCAAATAAATACACATGATTATAATAAGTATTATAAACAACTATAAGCCAACAAACTGGACAAACTGCATGAAATGGATAAATTCCTGGAAGCATACAATCTTCCAAACTGAGTCAGAAAGAATCAGAGACTCTGAATAGACAGATGACAACCAGTGAAAGGGAGGCAGTAATCAAAAACTTCCAATAAACTAAAGCCCTGAACTGGATGGCTTCACCAGTGGAATTTTACTAAACATTCAAAGAAAAACACACATATATCCTTCTCAAACTATTCCAAATAATTCAAGAAGAGGGAAAGCTCCCAAGTTCAATTTACATGGCCAGTATTATCTTAACTACAAGATCAAATTAAATATCCCTGATGAACATAAGTGCTAAAAATACTAGCAAAGTGAATACAGCAATACATCAAAAAGATCATGTACCATGATCAAGTGGGATTTATTCCATGGATACAATGTTGGTACAATATCCGAAAATTAGTAAATGTGATACACCACATAAACAAAACGAAGGATAGAGACTATTTGGTCATATTCATATCAATAGACACAGAAAGGTCATTTGATAAAAACTAGTACCCATTTATGATAAAAACTCTCAGAAAAGTGTTAATGGAGGGAACATACCTTAATATAATCAAGGCCATATGATAAGCCCATAGCTAATATCAAACTCAATGAACAAAAACTGCAAGTGTTTCCCCTAAGATCAGGAACAAGCAGGATGTCCGCTTTCACCTCTCTTATTCAACACAGTGCTGGAAGTCCTAGCCACAGAACTCAAACAAGAAGAAAAATAAAAAGCATCCACATTGGAAAGAAAGAAGTATTAAAATTGTCATTATTTGCAGATGACATGATATATAGAGAACCCTAAAGATTCCACCAAAAAACTACTAGAACTGATAAATGGATTCAGTAAAGTAGCAGGATACAAGGACACAAAATAAATATCCAGATAACAGCTGCACTTTTATACACCAATAAACACAAAGGGAAGCTGGGAAAACAACCCCATTCACATTTGTTTCAAATAGAATAAAATACCACCCTGGCTGGTGTAGCTCAGTGGATTGAGCGCCAGTCTGAAAACCAAAGGGTCGCCAACTCAATTTCCAATCAGGGCACATGCCTGGGTTGCAAACCAGGTACCCACTTGGGGGCACGCAAGAGGCAACTGCATGTTGATCCTCTGTCCTTCCCTTTCCCCTCCCCTCTCTCTAAAAACAAACAAAATCTTTTAAAAATCTTATTTAAAAAGAATAATAAAATACCTAGGAATAAATTTCACCAAGAATATAAAAGACCTGTACTCTGGAAATTATATTATATTAAAGAAAGAAATTGAGAAAGATATAAATAAGTGGAAGCATATTCGTGGATAGGAAGAATTAACATCATTAAAATGTCCATGTTACTTACCCAAAGCAATCTATAAATTCAACACAATTCCTAGCATGATAACAATGGCAAATTTCAAAGAACTAGAATATTCAAAAAATTCTATAAAACCACAAAAGACCCAAAATAGTCTTGTTCAGAAAGAACAAAGTTGGAGAAATCACGATACCTGCTATCAAACTCCACTATGAGGCCACAGTAATTAAAACAGCTTAAAAACAGATGTACTGATTAATGGAACAGACTAGAAAGCCCAGAAATAAACTCACACTTTTCTAGTCAATTAACATTTGACAAAAGAGGCAAAAATGTAAAATAGGGTAAAGATAGTCTAGTCAATATATGGTGTAAGGAAAACTAAACAGATATGTTCAAAAAATGAAATTAGACCCCCTTCTCACACCATACATAAGAAATTAAAAATGAATTTAAAATTTAAATGTTAGACTTGAAACCATAAAGATTTTAGAAGAAAGCATAGGCAGTAAAATAATGAACATTGCTCATAGAGATATTTTTTGCTGATGCATATACTCTGGTGAGTAAAACAGAAAAAATAAACAAATGGGACTACATTAAACTAAAAAGGTTTTGCATATTAAATGAAATGATAAAAAAAATTAAAAGACAAACCCACTGTATGTTAGTACATATTCGCCAATGATATACCTTGTAAGAATGCAATAGCCAAAATTTACTAGGAACTTATAAAACTCAAAGGATCCAATTAAATAATGGGCAAAGGATCTGCATAGCCATTTCTCCAATGAGGACATGCAGATGGCCAAAAGAAAAGATGCTCAACATCACTAATCGTCAGAGAAATACAAATTAAAAACCACAAAAGGGACCCTGGCTGGTGGCACAGTGGATAAGGCATGGGCCTGCGAACCCAAAGGTCACTGGTTCAATTCCCAGCCAGGGCACATAACCAGGTTGTAAGCCAGGTCTCCAGCCAGGTCCATAGCTAGAGGCAGGTGAAAGGCAACCATACATTGATGTTTTCCTCTCCTTCTCTGCCTCTCTCCGTTCCCCTCTCTCTAAAAATTATAAATAAAATCTTAAAAAAAAAAAAAATATCACCTCACGCCTGTTAGAGTGGCCATCATCAGTAAGTTAACAAACAAGTGTTGGTGAGGATGGGGAGAAAGAACCCTCAAGCACTGTTGGTGGGAATGAAGACTGGTGCAGCTACTGTGAAAATCAGTATGGAGTTACCTCAAAAAATTAAAAATGGAATTGTTTTATGACCCAGTGATCTCATACAGCTGAGACTGTGAGCACCTTCTGACCTCTCAGCAGGAACACGGTTGACCATGTCTTTCTATGTATATAATTAATCAAAAACACATACTCCAGCCTTGGCTTTAAAGACCACACTCTTGTGATTTTCCTCCTCTCTCTATAGGGGCTTCTCAATAATCAACAGTCCTCTCCCCATGCTGGCTGTCCCCAACATTTAAAGAGTCCTCAGAACTTGAGCTTTGGCCTCCTCCTCCTCCCTGCACACATTTCCCAGACATCCCCCTCCACCAATACCACCATGGTGTCAAGTATGTTTTTCTGCCCCACCCAGCCCACCCTTCTGGCCACCAGTCACCTGCACTTGAGCAGATGGCAGGCAAGTAAAAGATTCAATATACTATGTTTCCCCAAATATGAACCACCTCCTGTGTGGGTTCTCGTCTCCGTGTGAATATCTTGCGCATTGATGAGACCAAAACAGTGGGAATCATTCTCACTGTTCCTTCTTCTTTTTTTATATTTATTTATTTATTTATTTACATCTGCCTAATTAACCAGCTCCCCTAGATTCCCCTTGAGAAATATTAGTATCTCTGTGCCCACAGCCAACACCATTTCTGGCTGTGGTTTTCTCAATAACTATCTATTGTGAGTTCTTGGCCTTTACTCTGGTTCAACCCTTTAGTTCATTCTGTACAGTATAGTTACAATAATCTTTCAATTTTCTAAAAAACAGTCCTGGCTGGTGTGGCTCAGTGGATCGAGTGCAGGCCTGTGAACCAAAGGATCTCCAGTTTGATGCACATGCCTGGGTTGCAGACCAGGTCCCCAGCTGGGGGTGCATGAGACAAAACCACACATTGATGTTTTTCTACCTTTTTCTCCCTCTTTTCCCTTCTCTCTGAAAATAAATAAATAAAGCATAAGTTGTCTAAAAAAATGTCAATGTTGCCAAGCAATTCTGAATGACTTCCAACTGCCCCTAAGGTTGGGCCACACTGCCTTTCAAGTACACCCAGGCTCCTCCCTTCAACCCTTTGCCAACCTAGAGGATTTCCACCATCTAAACAGTAATTTCAAACTCTGTGTTTCAATCCACTGAAGATGCAAAATTGATTTTTACATCTAGTATTTTTAAATGAATTAGAGAATAATAATAGTAACAAATCTAGCAGATAACATTTATGTCATGCACTTGATACCAGGAGGGGTTCTCAGGTGCTTTGTACATATTAATTCACTGTAGCTTCAAACACCCTGTGAAGTGGCACCATTATTATTTCTACAAATGAGAAAAGTAACACGCAAAGATGTTTGTTAACTTGCCCAAACACCAGGCTGGGATTTGGACACAGGCAATCCAACCTCAAAGGCTAGGTCCTTAACCTGCTGTCTCTCAGCAGCATCCATCAGAGTGTGTCAGAGACAGGCAGGGCAAGCACTACTTGGTCCATTTTAGCTACTTGTGCACACATGTGTACATGGGGTTGCAAGGCGGGTCATATCAAGAGTCTGAATCCTACTGATGCAAAATACTCCTTTCCCCTAGAACCCTCTTTAGATAGAGAACTCAACATCTTTTGGATATCAGTTTCAACTTTGGCTTCTGGAGGGAGGCCAACTCTCGGAATTGGGCAAGGCCCACTTGCTCTTCCTCACACAGCCCCTTCCTCAGTTCCTGCTTGCTGAGTTAGCCAGGAAGTCTTCCCTCCTTGCAGGAGGCCTAGGACACAGCAGACCCCTAGTAAATACTTGTAGAAGGTACCAATGAATGTCTTTACCTTACAATTACTCAAGATTCATATATGTTCTACAACCTGACTTGAAAAAAAAGAGCACCTGGTCATTTTTAGAAGCAACTTCTCCCAGGTGAGTAGTAAAATTCTCAATTAACTTTGTTGCCCAGGTGATTCTCTGTGTAAGGGACATGGATGCCTACACCTACTGTGCTTGTCTTTGAGTCACATAACATGACAGCAGACAGGGGAGATGCAAGGGAGTGAAGCTGCACCCCTGAGAGGTAACCAGGGCAGGAAGCCTGCCCCAGCCCACAGCAGGTTGTTGGCCTTTCCCACCAAAAGCTTTGGGGTGGGGAATTCGGATGTGGCTACAATCCACAAGTTGGCTCCCTATCTGCAGTTTTCACCCACTAATGGGTACAGGAGCAATGCAAGTTCATTTCTAACAGGATACTTGTCATTTAGTGCTGAAATATGGTGGCCCATCAGGAGCCATTCTGATCATTCTGGTCTTTCATACTTACCTGAATGTTGAGAAACAGCAAATCACGTTTATCTCAGGGCAGTTGCCATTCCCCTGGTGTGTCTAGGACAACGCAGGTGTGTAGCCGAGAGAGCCCTGCCTGGATGATTAGCCTGCTTCCCCACAGTGCCCACAGTGACCCCAGGAAAACCTCCTTCCTGTGAGAGCACCAATCACCCACTGGTCTACTGCTTACTGTCTTACAACTGTTTCAGAATCAACTAACACTGAGATAAAGTAAGTAGATGGTATCATTTTCTCAAGTTAAAATATATTTTAGCACCATATTCTAAAAGGAGATAAAATTTAAAAGGGGAAAAAACTAAAATTCTAGGAATTCAAAAGTAAAACTAACCTAAGATGTTTTCTTTATGACTAAAATCAATTATAAAATAAGTTAATTTTCCTATAAGCAGTAGAAATCCACCACAGCCAGGTCTGGGTTCCCAGACAGACACAATGCAGAGGGGCCAAGAGGCAGCAACTCTACCTGACAGAGCCAAGTTGCCTCCATGGGGCAGGGCCTCAGGGAGAACCTGCCGGCCTCCCATGACATCCACAGGTTGGACAAGCCTGCTGAATTGGGCGGCACTGACAGGGTTAAAGGGACAGAGGACCCAGGAAGCTCCAGAAGACAAGTAGATGAACACAGCCTTCAAACACATCCTGAGGAAAGAAGAGTGGTCTCACAATTATTTTCATAGGGAAAAAGATGGAAAACAGCAGTGGTGGAGCAGAGCTGAGGTACAAGAAGGTGTGTAAAAGGGAAAGGAAGTGAGCTATCAAAACAGAAGCAGTCAGCACCCAGCAGCCATCTGAGAAAAAAGCAGGAGGGAAGCCAGACTTCTGTTTTCAGCTCCGCAGCATTCCCAATACAGTCCAGACAGGTTTCAGCATCGGTTACTGGTAGCTTTTACATTCACAATGCAGGCCCTAGCTGGTGGCACAGTGCTTAAGGTGCTGGCCTGCAAACCCAAAGGTTGCTGGTTCAATTCTCCACCTGGCTGGAGGCACGGTGGATAAGGTGCCAGACTGCAAACCCAAAGGTCGCTGGTTCGATTCCCCGCCAGGGCGCATAACCAGGTTGCAAGCCAGGTCTCCACCCAGGTCTGTAGCTGGAGGCAGGTGAAAGGCAACCATACATTGATGTCTCTCTCCCTCCCTGACTCTCTTCCTTCCCTTCTCTCTAAAAATAATAAATAAAATCTTTTAAAAAATTAACCATGAAATTCCTGAGTTCTTAAGTCATTTTGGTGAATAAAAGAAACCCAGACACAGAAAGCTACAGAAATCAAATAGGACAGGTGCACAAATGAAGTCAGGTTCAAAAGTCAGGTACATTTCCCAGCTTTCATCAGGACTCTATATTTGTTCAGAGCACACAGTGCAATTCGGCCTGACAAGCTTAGCTTCACCACCTCCTTGGCTCCCACTCAGGTGTTGATGCAACAGCACAGCAGGGGGAAAGACTGTGGGTGGGGGTGGGGGTCCCCTATTTCAGAGGAGAGGCAGATCCCTACTCTGAATCCAGAAGTTCACCCTTTGACTGCTGTTTGAGGCTGGTACTTAGTTTACTTCTCCGAACCTCTGTGTGTAGTTTCTTCATCCATAAAATGGGGCTGAATGGGGCACCTACCTTGGGGTTATTATATAGGTTAAGTGGGTAATCAAGAATAAGTTTTATCACTGGTTCGATTCCCCAGCTAGGCTGCAAGCCAGATCACCAGCCAGGTCCATGGTGGGAGGCAGGTGAAAGGCAACCATACATTGATCTCTCTGCCTCTCTCCCTATCCCTCTGTCTAAAAATAATAAATAAAACCTTAAATTAAGAAAAAAGTTTCAACACTGCTAACATTCAGTGAATGCTAGCCACTAAGTTATAGTGGAAGTTACTATATGAGGGAAGACATAATGACCAGTGATTACCCAGCACAATCAGAAATAGTAATGAGTGATAATGAGTAACCCTGAAGGGACAGAAATAAAGACACCTTCGTACAAAAAGTAGGAACATTCTGCAGCTAGTTTGTGTCAGTTTAGTTCATTTCAAAGTCTCTATTTCTTCATGTGGACCAAAAATGTAAACTTACTCCTTTCTTCTCTCTCTTAAAGAACTGAAACTGTTAAATAGCCAAAGGGGAGAGAGAATATTTACAGAAGAAATACATGTTATGAATTATTATAGGATGTACGGAAGGAGAAACTAAGGAGGTAAGATTGGCCCCACTCCCAGTGAAGTACACCTAAGAGTCAGGTTTGTGGCCCTAGGGAGAGGCCTGACCCCAGGTGCTCTGCAGTGTCTAAGTGGGTGGCTAGAAAGAATGGGTCCCCTCAGATACCACCTATGGGAAAGGTGGTCTGCAAATGCTGGGGAGTGGCTTTCAGAGGAGGAGGGGTTTGATCAGCTCCTATTCAAGGCAGCAGCTGCTCTCAAAGCTTGTGAAGAATAAAGGCCAAGTTCTGATTTCTTTTAGAAACAGAATCAATCCTACACTACTTCACGAAGGCTGACATTGCAAGACTGACTTACAAAGGCACTAATAGGACAATTTTAACGTGTATTCCTGGCTCGACCCCTCAGCAATACAATTGCTAGCCTGATGGCTAGAAACTGCCCGGAATAAATTTAATTTGGAAATCATATTTTTTATTTTGCAAATCTGCTATAAGAGAAAAGTAATTAAATCATTTATGGCTAATAAGAGCCAGGAAAATGGTAACTTCAACAACAAAACAAAGAATATGCTATAAATCTAAGAATGTAAATCTAAGAGCACAACTATACCTGCTCTCCAGCACTAACTGCCTCCTTAGTCACTAGGGGACTTGGAAGTGACATTATCTTTCAAAAATCAATACCAGCACTGGTACTGCCCAAGTGAGACAGCTTGTAGAAACTTGTCACACATGTGCCACTCCTTATTCTAGGAATTTTATTTATTCATTTGCTGCATACACACTTATCTTGGTCTGGACTTTGCTAGAAGGTAATCCTGAGACAGGGATTCAGAGCACTGGTTTAATGGAAAGGGACATGTGACAAAGGGGAAGAACGCAGCCCAGAGTGTCTGTTCTCAGCCTGTTACAACTGAAGGCCCAGAAGGTTCACCCACAGGCCAGCCCTGAAGTGGGGAGCAGGTACCCCAGGGCTTCTCAGCCTGGATGGTTAAACTGCAGATTTGAGTGTCCTTAGGTCTCGGGTAGGGCCTATGATTCCTCACCTCCAAGTTCTGCTATGTTCCTGGGCTAAAGACCATATTTTCAGGGGTCAGGGTACAGACTTCTTCTGCCTTAGTGTTATGTTCTTAAGGGCTACAGGGGCTGGAGTACTTTTTACATTGGCTTTCTTGGGTCACTGGCTGAGAGCTGTTATTCTGGTGTTATTCTGGGCATGCCTGGCCATCCCGCACAGAAAAGGACAGGTTCCTCCCAAGGCTCCAGAGAGGCCTTGGCACAAGGCAGAAACTGGCTGCTGGAAGTCAGGGGGTATGCCGGAGGGGTGCAACCGATGGCATCTGTTACATTACTGGACACTGACTATGCACCAAGCAGTCTGCTAGGAATATAAGAGGGGAAGAGGGTTAACAAGCCCTGACATTCTTGACTTATTAACCCAAGTCAGTGGGAGATAGTGTGTGTCAGGTGGTGATGAGTGCAGAGGAGGAAAATAATGTCAAAAAGTGGAGTAGGAAGTATCCACAAAGTGGGAGGAAGCAAAGTCTGCAATGTTGGATTGACCCCCTGAAAGGCTGATCATTGAGGAAAGATGTTAAAAGCACAAGCGAGACCCTACGGTTACTTGAGAAAAGACGATTCTGGGTAGAAGGGTGAACAAGCAGAAAGGCTTGGCAGATTCAGAGAGGACAAGGCCGGTTTAGCACAGGGAAGCACAGAAGGCATGAGTCAGAGAGGCTGGGGGAAAGTCCTGTAGGATCCAGCAGGTGACTCTTACTCTAAGTGAAGGTTACGAGGGCACTGAAGGGAGGAGAAGTGATGTAACTTGCAGCTGCTATGCTAAGGGACCCAGTGAAAGCAAGAAGGGGGGAGACCAGGCTTCCTCACTGGACCACGGCAGCAGCCAACTGACTTTGGCTTTCGAACATTAATAAGTTACATGTGGGATGTAAGAGAAAAACAGGAGTCAAGAATTACTCGAAGGCTTTGGACCTGACCAACTGAAAACACAGCTGCTATTATCTCAGAAAATGAAGACTAAGAGCAGAAGTTCTGGGCAAACTACCCAGAACTGAGCTGGGGGTGTGTTAAGTGCCACAGCCCGGTCAACATCTGAGTGAGAAAGTCTGGAAGATGGTTGGGCCTCCAAATCCAGACTTCACTACGGACACCTACGTGGGAGATGTGAAGCTGGGAGTCATCTGTACATAGGCTGCATCTAGAGCCCTGAGGCTCTGCCTCCTAAGAATATAAAAATTCTGTGTTATTGAAAAGAGAAAAAGAAAAAGAGAGAACAGACTAAGGACTGAGAGCCAGGCACTCCAATATCAAAACAAAGCTTGCCGTAGGACTGGCCAAGGAGATGGAAATGGTGGGCAGAAAAGGAGGAGGAGATGCATGAGGGCAGTCTCAAAGGAAAGCAAGGCAGATACACCCAGTGCCCGTGCAGACCTGGGGATGAATGAGAGTGTACAGGGCAGACTCATCCATGAAGGGGCCATGAGTGACATGGATGAGACCAGGCTTTGTGGTGTCAAGGCGGAGGAAAGCTTCACTGAAGAGAGTTTGAGAGAAAACAAGAAACGACAACAACAAGTACAAATGTACCCACAGGTTTGTGCTGGAAAGCAGTAGCAGCTGAAAAGGGTTAGGAAGTTGGAGAGAGGCTTTTCTCTGGGCTAGAGGAAATAACAGCCAGCTGTAGGACAAAGTAAAAATGACCCAATAGGAAAGGGTGATCACTGATGTGGAAGAAAGAACTATGACTACGCCAAAGTTCTGGAATAGGCTAGGAAAAATCAGAATGGTTTTGGGGCTTGGCCTTAGCATAAAGCAGAGATTTTCAACAGATACACCATGAGAATTTTTTAAAACATGCACTCTTTTCACTGAGATTGTCAAATATAAAAATAATAACAGCCAATCCAACAACAGCAGTCTGGTGTGAATGATCTAACCTATTTGTCAGATCAGCAAAAAATACGTATTTTTATTTTGGTGTGTCACTGAATTTTGGTAGTTTGTAAGTGCCAGGAGGTGAAAAAGTTTGAAAATCACTGGCGTAAAACACGGCAGGCTCATGTTCCCAAAGACAAAATGTTAAGTAGAAATGCTAGCAGGAGACATCGTTATTTCACTATGATATGAAATTTAACCCAATTTTGGTCTTCTGTTTCTAAATTGGCTATTATTAAACATAGGTTAAAAAAACCAAAACCATCCTACATTCAATTATGAAAGAGGCCACTTCCCCAGTGAATTCTTCAAAAGACTGGAAGACTCAAACAATGACCTTTATATAATAATTTGTAGCTTGATAAAAATACATTTAGAAATAATATGTACTTGATCCATTATTTTTAATATAAAAGAAATAGAATCTCTAACAGTAACAAATTTATAAAATCAGATACAGTATTTCCAGCATATGTTGTGGTGAATGTCATTAGCTGAGCCTGTCTTCTAGTGTATTTTTCAATGGTGTGATGGTATTTATTTACCCTGTATTATTACAGAGTGAATAGTTGCTAGCCTTCAATTTTCACATCACTCCCAGAAAAAAGATTTCATTTTTTACCCAGCCTGGAATTGAAATTGACTTAGCATCTCAGAACTGTCAAATAATTCTTTTACAAAAAGGTCTGCTTTACAAAGACTATAAAGTAAGCATCATCCTTGTCACTTGCATTCTGCAGTCACCCTGCAGGTCTATGGAGAAGAAATGTTAAAACCATCAGGAAGGTCTTAGAAAGGCCTGGCTGTCATGCTCTGCATGTCCTCTGGCTTCAGCTGCAGCCAGCTTCAGGGCTGGAGATGTCAAAGGTTCTCTGCTTAAAACTGCTAATCAGAAAAAGAATAATACTTGAAGGATATGACATCAGCTACCCTAGACTTGTCTTTGCTAACAGGTCAGGCTGACACCTACTTCCCTGTGTTAAAAATGGGAATCTTGGTTTCTATTCAAATGAAAAGAATACATCGTTAAGTCCTTGGGATTTACAAACTTGGAACTTATTCCAAGGAAACCTCCTAACATGTGTACTTATAGAACACTATGTTTACTCTGTTCAGATGACAAACAGGAAAACAAATAAAACTATGCAACATCATTCTTTTCAAGTTCTCTCTTTTCCATGAGACAGTATTGCTCCTTCATCAATTGGATGGGGCATTTTGTACATATTTAGTTTAACTGCATTCCCTAACCCAGCAGGTTGCACTGTATGCCATTTAATTTTACCAATGTGAAATAGTCACAATAATCCACAAGACCTAGGTCATAAAAAACTAGAACCCCTGTTACTTCTGACATGAACAAATAAACCCTGTTCTGTGCATGTCCTTCCTGCAACATAAGTGAGGGCTTCCACTTGGTGGAGTTGGGGCAGTGAGTGGGAAAGCAGACTACCTTGTCAGCAGAGTGAAACTCTTCTCACAGCCCTCGACCCAGTTCCACAATACCTTTTCAGTAAATCATTTTCTTTTTCACTATCTCATTCATTTCTAAGTAGAAAGCAACCCTAGGACTTTCAGAAAGTAGAGCTAGCCAAATACAGTCCTTGTGGGAATTCCTGGGGCCCTGAGAAACAAAGACTTCTTCCAGGTAGAAAGCTTCATTCTAAAGGAAGGACACGGAGACCCACCTGGACCAGCACTGTGACTGGAACACTGAGCCAGACAGACTCTCCAGAAACATTTTTATAAAAGAGTATGTGCTCGTTCTGCCTGTGGTCTCAGCAAACCTCAGGACTACTGGCCAGGGCACCCACTTTCCACACTGGAAGAGCTTGCTGGTTAAGCCATCCTTGAGCAAGCTAGTTATTTCCCTAATCCCCTCTCACTTCTTGTCTAAATTCTGTAACCCATGAGGGTACTTTTCTTTGCTCAAGTTACTTTCAAACTTTTTAACTGGCCTACCTGGTCATCTGCTGATGAGTGACCATCCTAATGGGATGAGTGCTGTGTCCCTAGCCACTATGTCCCTAGCTACACAATGAAATCAAATTGGTATATTCCATAATCTTAAAAGCATTGACCAATTGGTGTGTGCTGATGATTTCTGAATACGCCAGCAGCTAGGACCATGGTTTTCTACTATGAAAAGGGGCGAATAAAAAATGGTTGGCCACAATGGATAAGGTGCCGGCCTGCGAACCCAAAGGTCGCTGGTTCGATTCCCAGCCAGGGCACATAACCAGGTTGCAGGCCAGGTCTCCAGCCAGATCTGTAGCTGGAGGCAGGTGAAAGGCAACCACACATTGATGTCTCTCTCCCTCTCTGCCTCTCTCCCTTAACCTCTCTGTAAAAATAATAAATAAAATATTTAAAAAAAAAAAAAAAAAAAATGGTTGGAAAAAACACTTCTCTGCCTTTTCAAGCAGTAGTTTAAACCCCTAAGCTTGAAATCAAGATAAAAAACTTCCAAATTGATTCATATGGAAATTACTAAAACCATCAAAACTGCTGATGTCGTAAACAAAATTTGTCAACAGCCACTAAGAATTCATTAAAAGTAAATTTATTGTTTTGTTTTGTTTTGTTTAAACAACTGTGCAACATGTGCTTCTCAAGCCATTTTTGAATCTGGTTTGTTGTTCATCTCTTCTCAGGCTTCAGTTTGGCACGGCTGAACGAGAAACACGGTACAGACACAGTTAGTATGTACAGGTAAGGGAAGTGCAACAGTAAATTGTGTTTGTTATTCTCTCAACAGCCTAAAAGAGGTAATCCAACTACAACATTAAGTTTTAAAATCTGATCATGTTCACTGTGTTCTGAAAACTATTATATTTAAAAAGAGGAAGAGCAGTAGATCTGATTTCAACCAAACAAGGTTTCAAACTAAATTATCTATTTCCTCTTACAGACTGAATAAAACAATGCTGTAGAGACTAGGTCATCATTTTAACTGTAATTGGAGGATTCAATTTTAATACCAGTAATGCTGCAACATTACTTTTGCTTTAGCTTCCACTGTGACAGGCTCTCAGCTGTCACATAGGGACAACAGCACAAATTAACCTGAGACAAGCACAATAAGGTCACTTCCAAGAATCCAGTCTTAAGAGTGCATGCAATTCTAGGACATTCAAATGATAATAATTCTGATATTTCAGGAAAAGCAATATTAAATTGCACTTATACCAGGGCTGAAAATAGAGGAATAAGTAATTTTTCAATGCTTAATATCTTGTTAATTTTTTTAAGGTGGATGTAGAAACTAAGGCAAAAACACGTTGCTGTTATTTTCATTTAAAAATGAACATATTTTTTAAAAAAATGAACACATTTAAAACATTACACAACAGATCACTCTCCTAAAGTACAGACTTATTTCCCTCCATGTTGACAATTTCAGACAATTGCAGAATTCTCAGAAGTATTTTACAGTATTAAATTTGAATATGCAGACATCTGTGAATCAAACATATACAGACTCAAAGTGTAAGGCCGACCCCTGCTCTGCACACTGCACTTGGAATGACTGCATTAACAAATCACGTTCACAGGTTCAGTGAGCACATGCAGCTCTCTGAGACAAAGCCACTTTAATGAAAGGAACAGGAGCTTCTTCTGTGCAAAAGAAGACATTGTATGTACAAGGAAAAATACATTTTACATCTGCTATTTGATTTCCTCATTAGATTTAAAACTTACATGAAGGGAACTCTGCAAAAGAGTGATTCCTATGACACAACATTATTTCCTGGAGTTATCAATAATTAAATCATTTTTAAAGTGACTACCATTCAATGTGTGAAACAGAAAAAAAAAGTCATTTGTATATACCAATGAATTAAAATAACTGTTCAATATGCCACATTTTCCCCTGGTAGGGTTCTAAAAATATGGTCCACCTATTTGGTCCTCATCAAAGTTAACCAAAAAATCACAGACACCCAATAGGGGTAGAAACAGAGTGTGGGGCTTTGTTTTTAGAGGAGTTATATGGGGGAGAAGATCCTACCAACCTATCTTTGAAAGAAAATGCATTATTCCTTTTTCAAACAACTAAAGAGAAAAACTTCATATGCCTAGAAAGCTAGACTCTTGATATCTAATGCCCCTTACACCCTTGGCCTTTCTGTTATTTTAACCAAAAAGCAGAAACAAAATCACACCACCATACACACACATGGACACGTGTGTACATACACACATTCAGGCACACATTAGGCAAGTCACACCTGAATCACCTTACCAACTGTTCTGAGAAATGGATATGCATGCACACATTTTTATTAAGCTATTTAAAAGCAATCTTACTAGAAAATCACATCTTATTTAAAAAAACAAATAGAAAGGAAGCAACTGATTTTAAAATCTTCCTATACTCCTTGTTATTTAAAAAACAAAACAAAAACTAAGAGTCCATTATTCTCCAATAATTAGATCCAGTAGGTATAAAAGCAGTTAAAAATGTTTTGAAAAAACTAACAATGTATTAACGGTCTTCTCAAACACTAAAGAGATATAATAATGGTATGAAGAAAACAGTGATATGATAGCCTAGACAAACTTATTTTCACAGAGCGGTATTGGTAGGCTCCACCCTCTTCCCAGCCCCGGTGCCGGTGGGCAGTCAGGAGGGAGCCAGCCCTGGTCCGGAGAACTACAAGAGCCGGCACAGCTCTGCCGGGGAATATTTACACTCTGCCGTGGTGGGGAGGGGAAGCCGTGTCTGATACCCCAAAATATGTTCTTCCTTGGATATTATTTTAAACTGGTTCTTTTTGCGGAATGAAAAATGAAGGGAAAACCTTTCATCTTTCTCCTGCTTGCCTAAAAGAATTTAGAGAGAGGGCCTGTCCCACGAAGGGAGCTATTATCAAAGATAAATAAATTTTATTATGAACTAGTGTGGCAGACACGGAGGAACCTAGCAAGGTCCATTTAGTCCAAGTCCCCTCCACGGCCTACCATTGAAGATAGCAGGTTCTGAATCCTTAGGGAACCTACATACGCAGGTACGTAATAAATTTGGTCATTGTCTCTAGCAAATCTCCCTCGTGTTAATTGGATTATTTGTCCTGCTGGTAGAACTTCGAATGGTAGAGGGAAGTTTATTTTTCCTCCAGCACAGGGTGTGGTGCTGTCCTGGGAGGAAACACTGGTTTGCGGACTCGCGCGCGTCCCTGGCGTCAGGCGCTGCGGGGCTGCACACCCGCGCCCAGCGCCTCGGTGGAACAGACCTCGGAAGTGGAGATGATAGTAAAATGTAGTAAAATAATCAGAAGTGACAAATGCTGAGTATTTTATAGAACATCTGCTCTACTAAAGATGGTTAACAACTGGTTGGCAAAATCTCTAAAAACTGGGTACCTGGCTTTCATAAGCCAATGTGGGCAGACTCTAATAAGCCACTTGTATGTCATGTACCCAGTGATTTTCTTAAGTCATTCTTAAATTCTGAAATATTATAAACTTAGCTTTTGGAACAAATCGTTAGAGCCTGCACCTAAAACGAAAGTTGATTTATTAGGATATGTAGGCCCTCAAATATAAATTGCTTCATTTCTTTGTCACAAAGCTGGTTATAAGTATAGCTATATAGCATTTGGTCTAGGGGAAAAAAAACAGTCACAGAATTTTTAGCGAAAAACAGGGTTGGGCTATGTCGTACTTCAGGGTCCCTTTGAAACAATATATAGATCCCCATTCTCCACTCCTCTGGCTCCCAAAGACAACTCTACTGCAAGGCTTCTCTTATTCTAGACTTACAAGTTATGGAAAAAAATAATTTATAATTAAAATTATTTATAAACAAAGCACAAGTTTCATTATTTTTTAGTCCATGAGAAGAACAGCGCACTGTATCAATCAGATAAATGTCAGCTGATGAATAAAAACTAACAAGCCATTATCTTTCAGTAACACTTCAGAAGAAACCCTGTAAAGAGACTGGGTTCCAGGTGGGCTCTGTAAGTCTCAGGGGTGGCCTGCTCCCCTTCCATAGACTCTACCTTGAAAAATACAGTCAGTCACACACATTCTTCAAATTTTAATTGATAGGCAACAGTCTTATTCCTATGTCTTAATGTAGGTGCCAGTTTATGAACTGTCAGTTTGCATATACAGCATGAAAAGCCCCCTGGCTAACACAGAAACTAAAATAAAGTGGCAATTAGAGCAATTTCACCCCAAGCAGTCTTGGATATGGAATATAATGGAAAAAAAAAAAAAAAATGATTGACTGAAAATGCATTCAGGAGGGTCAGTATATAAACAAGGAAAACCCTAATGTAAAATTATGAAAATCCCAATGTTCTGAAGCACTGGAGATGGAAATCCAATTGTGTTTAATTAAAGCTAACACATTAACAGGCCAAGTTTTACGTCACTGCCACCCATAGCTTGTTTCTCCCATGCACTTGACGTAATCAGATGTCTACAGAACACATCTGGTGTGCTGTGTGGCCCGCAGGCTGGACCCTGAGTCCTCAACTTTGTAGGCTTGACGTATCTATAACTCCTGAGTTACTAAGGTTAACCTCAGAATCATCAATTTAAAAATTCTGTGAAAACTAAAAGCTCGTTCACTTTTTCAATTTTAAAGTTAAAAAGGGCTTCATGTTGTAGTATAACTATTTTGTGAAGAACTGAGTGACTATGCTGTATGTTTTCAAGTTTAAACCATCATCACCATATGTTTAGGGTTGTAATTTATGGCACAATCAAGTAATCTTATATTGCACATTAAATACCTGAATATTATAAATCTCCTTAGATGAACATTTATGGAAGAGTTGCAGTGCAACTTAACAACTTGTCACTTTTATTGTGTAGCTATGATTTGTTAAGAATGATATGCTAAGTAATCCTGGAATATAATTTAGGGACACAAAAACTGCTGTCAGGAAACAGCCAGAGACTAGTTTAATGGAATCTTTACAGACCTGAAGTAATATATATTAAATTAATCAACATAGTTTAATTGAAGCTCTATTTGTAGCATTTTTTATAGAATTGTCATTAATGAACGTCTAAATGTACTGCCAATTTGAATTATGTTAAGTTTAAATAATGAACCATTGTTCAAACTCACAAAAGAAGAAACACCATTTCAACAGCCCTTTGTCTCAGTGGGGCGTTTCTCTTACAGGGGTGGGGGCAGGGGGGAGGCTAAGAAAGGGGCTTGGCCCTCCTTCCTCTTACAGCCACTGCCATGGTTAGTTAGCAAGACCTCCTCTGTAAGGATGGAGGTCTTAAGAATGTAAACCCTTAAGAATGTAAAAATGAAGGAGCTAAGACTGGAAGAATGTTGGCTGACCTCAAAAATGTTTTCAAACCTGTGCTTTTCGTACTTTTTGTTAACCTCATACGTATGTTGAGGAATGATCTGGTTTGGGTTGGTAAAGACTTACCTGAACATATCTCCCAAGCCCTTCAGCATTCCCTTCTTGGCTTTCATTTTATCTTTTTCCTTATCTCTATCTTTCTTCTTCTCTTTTCCAGTTTTATCTTTTCTCTTACTAGTCTTATCACCTTTCTCTTGGTTTCCATTCATTTGTCTGTCCAGAGAATGTGAAGGCTGGTCACTGGCTGTGGATACAGACTCTCTCCCTGATCTTGAGCTTTCTTCCGTGTCTTCTTCCACTTGAAGGGCAAAAAAACAGAAAAGGAATATAATGAACCACAGGTACAAAAATAAGGAATCTAAAATATGTGCGACAATTTTACTTCCCCACATTTTCTCCTGTTTAGGTCCTGCCATTACATGGGTTGCAATGCTGTTTACTTTTGTGTGGAATTAAAACAGGCTATGTGATATGGGTGATTACTATGCACATGTGTACTCCTATGTGAAGATGATGTGCCAACACACAGAGAAGCAGCTTCCTAGCCTGGCACTGGTTCGCCCAGGGTAATACCCTCCTTGACACAGAACGAGCTATCCCTCCTCACAGCACAGGCTCATAAGGGTCCTATTCATTATATTTGCAAAATGGAAAAAAAAAAAATCAAAAAACAAGCCTCCCCTCCCCAAGTGCTTCCTCTTCTCCCAGGTAAAGACAAAGTGAATCCACTCTGGCTGGTTATTAATGTGTTCCACTACACCATTCTCTACTTAGCACACCAATGTCAGCACAAGGATTCCTTTCCTCAGGCTCCCAAATGTGTCATCTGTGATTCTACACACAGAAGACTGCATCTTCACAGCCTCTGGAACTTTCCCTTATATTGCAATTAAATAAAGCCATCATCATAAGCAAATGGGACTACGTGTTCTAATTCTAAATTATTTTGTGTCGCAGTCTACATAATGGCTGGTACACAGGGGTGGATGGGGCCATGAAAATGTGTGATTCAATAACTGTAAACTGCTCTGAACTTTGCAAATTAAAGCTTTACTTAGTAATATCAAAATTCCCTCCTTTGAACCAACATTTTATAAGCATATGGACAAATACCCCAAATTGTTTGCATTTGAAAGAATGACAAGTAGAGTGGGTTTCCACCTACCAAAAACTTTCAGAATTTCTATATTAAGTAGGAAACAAAGATGTACATATTAACAGCCATTCTCATAAAATCTTTTCTGAGATTAACTACCTAAGGTTTGGGGCTCTCAGTCATACCCTGGAATTCTGACGTCACCTATTTTTCTTCATTACCAAATAAAGTACGAATCAGTATTTTTAAGCTTCTTCTAATATAGAACCACATAAAACAGGCCTTTTCCTAATCTTTCACAAAGAACAGACTTCTAAATCAAATCAGTGTATCTTCAAGTAAAATTCATCATTGCCTCTCTATAAAGGGTGCCTACATTAGCAATACACAACATAATGTGTATAAGACATGTGAAAAGACAGTATCTTACTGTTCTGCTACTAACCTCTTACACATCTGAGAAGAGATTATGAAATCATGACATGACTAGCCAAGAAATAGTTTTTTTTTTTTATGCCAGCTATCTTCCATACAGTTTTTTTAAATGCCAGCTATTTTCCATAATACTAAAATAAAAAGCGTAGAATTCTTTTTGTTGATAATTTGGTTAAAAACATAAGCAAGCATATTTCTCATTCCAGTGGGTCATGCCCTAGGTACAGAAAATAGTAAAAATGTCTCTAAGTCTAAATCCAGATGGTCCTCTGGAGGTCATTCAGACCAACTTCTACTGAATGCTGAAGAGACAGGAAGATCTGAGGTCAGCACACTCTAGTCTGGGGATTTTTCTATATTACATCTTGTACAGTTGTATTTTAGCAAGACCTTTATGCATTTTTGGTCAACTCTGTTCATGATTACTAGATTCCACATTTCACATATTTCAATAATCTATCACCCAGTCATTACATGGTCTGCCCAGCAGACAATTACAACAATGATAAATACATTTCAGAAACCTGTTGTCAATCCTGTGTGGTCACTGGAGGCCACTTAAGAAGCTAGGTCAAATGTGCGATGGCTCTAGGATGGCCTAACAACTGTAGAAATGACTTCAGAAATGTTGGCCTCCCTCTGTACCAAATTATCTAACTGTGAGCCCCTCCCCCCTTCTAGCACAGATACAGGAATTGGGCAGGTTTGTTAGAGGAAGCCAGTTACAAATTTTAAGATGGCCATGCCAGTGCGAATCTATAACCTTGTAAATAAATGCTGAGTTAAAGCTGTAACTTTTTGTGGTGTAAGCAAACCAGGGAAAGAATATTCTAGCATACTGTCCCCAAGGGGCCCGCTAATT
This sequence comes from Noctilio leporinus, assembly GCA_004026585.1. NCBI lineage: Eukaryota > Metazoa > Chordata > Mammalia > Chiroptera > Noctilionidae > Noctilio > Noctilio leporinus. Next base: position 62,729 of record PVIW01005483.1, on the reverse strand, counting down.
GAGTGAAGCGTTTTCAAATGACAGCCCAGAAGAGAATGCAAATATAGCTCTGGCAGGGCTGCCACATCTTGTCTGCACCCTTGGTATGGCTGCGCTCTGACTGGTAAGTACTGCCTCAGCCCTTTGGAAAACAAGTGTGGCCTCACCTTTGAGATAACTGACCACATCGCTATAAAACAATTCTCAAAAGTTCTCAGGAGCTACAAATCTAGGTTTGTTGGTACTCAAGTTAAATAGACGGATGCTAATAGATTTATTAAAATTTCCAAAATGTGAAACTTCCATAGCTCTTTGTAAAAACTTTTATTGTTGCCCTTCTCACATGTCTGCTTCCCATTCTCTCTAAGCCTCTACAATGAGGAATGCTGGGCAAACCACAGTGGCTAGAAAATCGCTGTTTAAATGAACGCCTACTGGTAACCCTGGCGCACGAATTTGTCTCACATTCAAGAACACTGATCTGAGCCTGGGTAGCAGTGTTCCTCCAGCGGCAGAATGATGCCTCCTCTCCTTTAATCAAGCCTAAGGAAAGCAGCCAGACCCCAAATGCGGGGCTTCCCATTATACTGCTGACCCTTGAACAACACATGTTTTAAAGGTGCCACCTCCATTCAGTCAAAATTCCACATATCTTAACTCCCCCAAAACTTAACTACCAAGAGCTTGCTGTTGACTGAGACTTACTGATAACGCAAGCAGCCAATATAACATATGTTTTGTATGTTATGTCTTATATACTGTGTTCTTACAATAAAGTAAGCTAGAGGAAAGAAAATGTCATTAGGAAAATCGTTAAGAGAAATCCACTTACAGTACTGTACTTTGTAAAAATGTCCACGTGTAAGTGGGCCTGCGCAGTTGAAATCCATGTTGTTCAGGGGTCAGCTAGAGTTGGTTTGGCTCTCATCAGTTTCTGGTATATTTTTATGCTATTACTGTTAGTGCTGTATGTGCTAATAGATTACACAACCCTTTTCAAATGTCTGAAACTATTTAAAAAAAAAAAACAAGCCCAGTACGTGTAAATGATTTTGTCTTCCACAGCAGCCATCACCATAACTCATGAACGGCAGTGCCGGCAATTCTGCCAGTCCTCTGCCTGCTGGTTGGCAGGCATACAAGGGGCATATGTCTGCTCTTGGCTCAGTAATAGAATAAAGGCTAAGCCTTCCCAACTAACTATACACTGAAGTCACAAGTGTTGCCAATTCTTTCCATATTCACAATAATTTTCTGGTGTATGTAATACCACTTATGCTCTAAATTGAGTGAAACAGAAAATTAGTATTAAATCATTCACTTTGCTGTAAACTCATTTTATAAAACAAAAAATCCTAGCTCAGATTCCTGTCCTCAGCAAGTAGACTATTTAATATGACATTGGCACATTTGAGAACTCTTTAAGCTTTTTTTGAACATTCTAATTTAGGTAATACACTATCATAGAAATTCTTCTGGGATGTACTGATGTCACTAATCCTTTCGATGCCAACTAATTAAAAATATTTAGCAACATGTAGCTTCATATGTACAAACATAAGATGTTCTTTTGAAGTATACCATTATATATGTTTCAAACTTTAAAATTATTTGATAGGAAAAAATAAGAATATCTCACTTTACCCCATCCCTATGCAAAATTACTGTGGTTTTAGAAACTTAAATTGGTTACACATGTTTAATTTTAACATATATATATATATATATATATATATATACACTCAAGGTCACTGATATACTAGTTGGGTTATTTTTAAAGTTTTAAAAACAATCTTTGTATATTTAATACTTGCTTTATAATAAGGTGCAACTCAAAATAATAAAATAATAAACTAAAAAAATTAAAAATATATATAATTTTTCAAGTAAAAAAAAGTACTGTGAATATATTGGCAACAAATGGCTAGATCTATTGTGTTCACACAGTAAATTACAGCGCAAGAACTAATTGTAACCCTACATTACAGTTAGATAATTTACTATTTTAAATGATACATAAATTTTACACTTTTTAATTTTGCTCATATTTACAGATTGTTCACTTTCCTTTTGCAGACAGCCTACACAAAGATGAGTATCTCCTTCTAAATAGGAATTTCTATTTTCGCTAAACATTTATGCCTATTTTAACCAACTATGCAACTATTTTCCCATGTGATTGCTTATGAAGATATTCAAGTTTCTCTTTTTAAGAAGGTATAATTGAAGCTGCTTATTTCTCTTTAATTTAGTACAGTCATTCTACAATTAAGACATACCTAATTACCATGTTTCAAACAAATGCAAATAAAGCTCAATTAAAATTCTAGCCCAAGTTACAAATTAAACTACTCAATTCTGCAAGGTATCTTGTTAAGACCAAGTCACGAATAAATTTGAAAAAAAAAAAAAACAAAAAAAACAGGTACTTGTATATTAATGATTATGGAGAAAATGATTTTAGGTTTCAATTTAAACTCAGTCTGTACCTTATGTCATAAATAAATACTTCTTTCTAATCATCACATTTTATTGTTGAAAGTTGACTATAAGCCACAGGTTCATTGGCCTTTTTTTACCCCATTGAGGAGCAATGTTACTGTTGTTCTCTGCTGGGTGCTCATCCAAAATCCATTTTTCCCTTTCTTCTTCCTAACGAAACTCTGTTTGTGTTCAGGATGCAAATCTAGCTCTAAGGGGTAAATTAATTATTCAATTTACATGAAGCTATGGGTGCCTACCTTGTTGATTTATTAGCCCAATGTTATCAGTCCCAGAATGACCCATTAACCTGAACGGAGGTATTCCATGCTTAGGAAAATGGCTCATTTCCTTCTGTTGATCATGAACAAGGAAGTACTGTAAAACGCCTGAGTCCTGCAATTACCTCTGGATTCTAGACAGTGTAGCCAAAGGGGAAGAAAAAACGTTGTCTTTGATAACAATTCTAAGGTTGTGGAATCAATAATCCCTGAAACTGCAGAACTAACTCTAAAATTCATTTATGTGGGACTGTATTTTTTAATGGTTTGCGGTGATCTGAGTTGAATTTTCTACTGAATACAGCTAACAGCACTTTGTAAGTACATTGTATAAATCAAACTTTAGAGCAACTGTGAAATATCTACACTGCTACTTATCACAAGTGTAAGATTCAACAGCAATTGTCGCCCTAAGCAGCTCTAATAATTTTATTAAAATTAAAGGATTTGTTCAGGCTTGTTACCAAAGTTAAGTGAATTGTTTGTTGAATGGGTATCAACAGAGGAATGCCAAAGAAAAATGGTATTACTTCCAATTCACCAGTAACCAAGATTCCCCTCTGTGGGTGTAGCCCAAAGAAGCACTGTTAAGTATCTGAGTGGATAACCGAGTGATTGAACAAAGAGCCAACCGTGTGGAAAATTATCCTTTATTGCTTCCTATTTAAAGAAAGTATTGGAAATACCTCATGATAGAAATAAATATTTTTCAGTAATTTATAATTTACTCTGGAAAACAAAGAATTAAACATAATAATTACACACAGGATGACTCAGCTTTCAGGAACCATCTTCATATAACGAAACTTAAAATAAGTTAAAATGAGATATCAGTGATGGAAAATTACACTAGACTTAGCAAATACACTGACTGCTTACCAATTTCTACTGATTAATGTTAAGTAAAATACAATGTAATAAAAATAAGTTAGGACTGGCCTTTCAGGCAATGCAAAGTCCTGTGTAGAATTTGAGAACTGTGGGGACATAATACTATTTTTGTTTCTCATTTTAGACAAATATTTCACTTTGGAAAAGGAAGAAAGATGTAGGAAATGAACAGCTAGTGATACAGATGGAGTCGAATAACAGGATCTGCTTTTCTGGACTCCAGCTTTTAACATGAATGAAGAGCTCTTGGCTGGCAATGGAAAACCTTAGTTTTTTCAGAACACTTTAGAAAAAGAACTCACACATACCAAGCAGCCATGAAATATAGAGAATTAAGAATAATAACTGAAGAGCCAAGAATCTGGACACAAAAGTTGAAAAAGTATGAAAGAATCAGTGTTTTGATAGAAGAGATTTCAGCAGTTGGAGGAAAGTTCGGAAAGATGATTCATTCGGCAATCAAAACCTCAGTTTATTTTGGGGTAGGAGTGTGTGGGAAAATAAAAACAGTAAGTTCACTCTACTAAAAAGTTTAAGACTTATCACCAAAAACTATTCTTCACCTCTGCTCTACATTAGAAACTTGTCTATAAATGTCCCCTTCAAACGAAGCAGATAAAATGTGCATAAAGATAGGGGTAGACTATCAGCTCCATTACCCCACCTTGCCCAAGAGAACACTGCAGAAGACGTGCAATGAGGACCACAGCCTCAGTTTCCTGAAACCTTGTGTATTTGCTTTCAGTGCCCAACTGATCTTTATAATAAACGACAGTCTGTAATGGACACTGTTTCAAGTCTATGCGATCAATGTACACTGAGGCTGACGCTTTCCTTTTAACAATAGGATGGACTGCTTACATAAAATGGTAGCATTCATAATAACCTTGCTGTTGAAACTGCAACTACAATTTTATTTTAATCAAGGAGTAAGCCTGGCAGCCAGTGTAAGTTTTTAACAGTGTATGAAATTACAGGTCACTGTTATGACATTTTAAGTGGAAAACAAAAACAAAAATGTGCTAATGCAATAAAAAATGCAATGGTTAGCAATGCCTTAGTTTGATATTCACTGAAAATTCAAAATGACTAATTCCCCAAGGCCAGTACTCTTAGGTCCCATAGCAAACAATTCATATTGGACACCCACAAAAATTACTTCATGTTAAAATAATACTTTACTAATTATACTAACACGTCTCAGAAACATTCCTTATAATCAATCAGGGCATTAGAATGTTGAAGGAACACCAGGTTGTTTAGAAACAAGTTCCTTGAAGAAGGAAGGCAGTGTTGTAGCCACCTGCCGGCGCAGTAAGGAGACGCCCTTCACCAGGAGTGCACCACCGTCTGTTTGGGCACAGGGACTTGGGGACTGTGAGAATGAGAAGGTGACCGCGGAGCCTCCTCAGCAAGTCTAGAGACAGTATGAACTGCCAGTCAGGAGATCCTAGTGATAACCTCAGATACTAAGTAATGAGAACTTGGGCCAGATTGGACAGAAGTAGTGAAATTAGGAGATATAAAGCGGGAAATTTTAAAAAGCTTGGTAATGGAGTGATTACATATTTACAATTTTAAGTAAGTTTCTGAGCCTGGAAGTGCTAATGACAAAAACCACATCATTATCACCCATCTTTGCATGTGAGTCAATCAGCTTGTAAACGCAGTTTCTTCCTTTCTTCTGGCATGGCCAAGCATTGTCACCTGCACCCCTGCACTACTATCCTATAACTGATCTTGCCACCACCCATCCTTCATAACCCATCCTCAATTTCACAGACATAACAATCATATTCTTTTACTTGAAATTCTTCAAGTAAAATACAAATAATTTCAACCATTGCTGTCAGTGATCTCCTCTCTGCCTACATCTTAAATCCCATCCTCACCAGGCCTTCACCTGCACCATACACATCAACCTAACGGAACTATAGCAGTCCAGAGATGGTCCCACATGCTCCCCATTGTCCTCGATGAAGATCACTCATCTCAGCCAACACCACTTTCTAGAAAGCCTTCTCCAGCTTGCCTGACTCTCCACTCTTAATTCCAGAGGCTAAGTGGGTTTGGAGACCTTTGGTGCCATGGTAACCTATGCACTACAATGGCCCTTAACTAAACTGCTTCTCAGTGTCAGTGTATAAACTGGGTTGAGCCACCACCCTAGCCTAAGTAACAGATTGTAGGCACCACACTCATTTAAACACACTTAAATAGTTTAAAATTGTTTTAATGTGATGGGCTTTCCTACTTGGAAGTTTATCATTCTAGAAAAATCACAGGACTGAGAATCAGAAATGCATTATATAATTCAGTTTTTCTAAGAAAGACCTTAGACAACTATTTAAATACCTTTTTATTATCAAGAAAATGGGTAAAATGAGAAGTCTTTATTTCAAACACTTGACATGTGACTTTTCTTTATACTTTTTGGCTTCAGCAAATGGAATGCCATGCATATCCTGCATTCAGAAACTTTCTAAAATTAATCAAAGCTGCTTTTCTTAAACTGAAGTTGATACTGAATTATACAGATTGGTATAAAAAAAATAGGTTACTCTTATTCCTAGCATTTAAGAAAAAAAATGTTTTTATAGATCAATATCCACTTATCTATAAGAACAGTAAAATCTTTTACAAAGTTCTTTGACTTTGATACCCGTGTCCTGAGTTCTTCCATACATTTGGTCTAATAAAAGGGTTCTACTTAAGATAAAATTAGACTCAGCTTTCATTATTTTTGCTCACATAGGTAGTAATGAAAGGTGGCTAGAAGTGTGTAGAATACTGGCAAGAAAATCTGAGGCAAAAATGCAATAGCTGTTTTGTAGTTCCCCTGGAAGCTCTCATATTAGCTGATTTACTAACATGAATTTAGTTTCTTGAAACCTCATACTGCTACGCTTTTTTCCTATCCCCTCATAAAAGTACCATACAAAAGTAGGCAAGCTACTCAAAACAACTTGCCTTTATGTTTTCAAGTTGTATGGGTTCACACATTTAAAATTCTAAACTACATATATCTGAAAATCAATAGGTATAATTAATAAGATGGCATCTGGTTTTGTTGTGTTTCCCTTCCCTGACCGCAATAAAAAATTGTTACTTAACTGATAGTAAGGCTCATAATGTGGCACCTTTTAATTGAGAAAAAAAAATGGAACTACATATTTTTCAAAAAGAAAACAGAAATGTTACTGTACTATTTCTCAGCAGCAACAGAAACTAATTGATTATGGGCATGTAGAAGCTACCTGCTGAGAGCCAGGCAGGGTATGTAATTTGCGTAGAAGAGGGAGCAGATTGCAGATGCCCTGACCTGTCAAACACAGGTAGGACCCTGGAGATAATGGGTCCTACCCCATTATCTTGATCCAGATAGACACACAACAATGGAGAGGCCAGATGGATTAAACGAGAGACAAAAACGCTGGCTTCTGCTGTCTCCATGGGAAAAACGTAAGCGTTACCAAAGATGACAGATACCAGATACCACATGGACCTGGCCCAGTCTCTTGCCCCCAGTGTGCACCAATGTCATGACTTCAACACTGCTGAGAAGTGGCAAGCCTATTTATAGCCAGGAAATTGGGCCACAAGGAAGGTGTTCTACTCAAGTGACAAAAACAATCAAGGTACTGGTACCTAAGGTGAAATGGGCTCATTGAGGGGAGAAAACAGGGAAGTCTGTTGACACGACCAGCCTTGGCTCCTTCCTTATGAAGCTTCTCAACAATGGCTCCCTCTCCATCAGAGTGTTTTTAGGGAGCATTAACTGCATCCTTACAGAATGTCCTGGACAAAGGGTTGGCTAGACAGTGGTCCTTTTCAGCAGTGATGTGGTATTTTCATTTTAGCATGTGGCTGCTGCTGAGACCCCCGCCCCAGGCACACAGAGCACAAAGGCAGGGTGCTGGCCACAACACAGGGAAGGCTGGTGCTATAAGGCGAGGAGACAGGAGCATGACTGACAATGACACATAGTGACAGCAAGTGTGCCTGAGGATTCATAGCCAGACTCTGAAGAGGACGGTGTTGAAATAACTAGAGGAAGAGCTGACTGGGCTGACTTCTTTCCCGTGACAGAGCCAGAAAACACCTCTTTGTTTCTAGTCACAAGCAAAGGTGACATTCTAATGACCATCATAAGTAACCCAGAACTTAACAGATTACATATTTAATATATATAATATACATGTATATATATAACACATGTATACGTATTTCAGAAAATTGAAGTTTGGAGGGATACTGAGGTCTTGCACATAAAGGTGCAGTGTGGGAGACAAAAGGAGGAGCAAAACGTCATGTCCATCCCACTAGCTGCATACTGAAAGTGTCTCTCCATCTTTATTGGGCACACAATGGAGCTAGATATAAAGGAGCTCACTTATTGATATAACAAATAGTCACTGAATCCTGTTATTTGCCAAGTCCTGGGCTTGGTTCTGCAGGAGGAAAGCAGCTATGGAGTGTTTTCTTCACGGTCCTTAGGGAGGTAACTGAACAGGCACAGAGAAAATCATGGAATGTGACAACTAGAAGTGGCCTCAGAAACCATCCAAATCAGGGCTTTTCAAGATTTTTATGAATAATAACAAACTACCTTTTATTAAAATGAAAATTTACAAAGAACCACAATGTATTTAAAGTGATTAAACCCCCAACTGCCCAGACAGAGAAGTAGAGACAGTGGGGGTGGGGTGGGGGGTAAGCTGTCTCTGCAGAATGTCCCAACTGCTCGGCGGCCACCCACCTACCCCGACTTCCTCAGCTGCTGGGTACCCATCCTGACCAGGCGTCACCACACACAATGGAAATTGCTGACCTATTTGTCCAATTTTCATTTTCACAAATGAGAAAATTAAAGTTCAAGGACATTAAGTGGTTTGATCAAAATCCCAAACTGGTTAGAAAAATGTGGACTAGGATTCAAGTCATCTAAACTCTGGGCCAGCATTTGCTCCACTCTAGTAATTAAATTTAAAAAATAACTAACAACTGGCAACAACAGAACCTAAAAAATAAAATGGAAAACAAAAACAAACTAAGCAAACAACCAGAACAGGTCCAGAATCATAGGTATGGAAATCACTGGGAGGGCTATCAGCTGGGACGAGGAAAGGGATAAAACAGAGAAATGGTGCAGAGATTAGGAAACATACTTGGTGGGTACAAGATAGGGGGAAGTTAAGAATAATAGAGGAAAGGGTGAAATCAGAGAAATTATACGCACAACCCATGGACACAAATTAAGGGGGAGGTGGGGCTACGCAAGGGAAAGTGGGGCTTGGGTGGAGGGGAGCAATGGGAAAAGAAACGGGGACAACTGTAACAGCATAATCAATAAAATACACTTTAAAAATTTTCAGCAACTCAGATTGCACATATCTGAAATGTGTAATTGTTGACTTTGATTTGGTACCTCAGTTCAGCAGACTGGCCTGAAAAAGTAACAAAACCAGGATTTTGGAAAACAGCATGTTGTAGCTGAAAGCACCTGTGTCACAAGAGGCACCACCAGCTCCAGTCCTGAACTTTACTTTTGGCTTACAAACTGTGATTAGTCTACCTACTTGTTTGTTTTAATAGAATATTCTTAAATCAGTTATTTCTGATTTAAAAAGGAAACTAAGCTCATATAGGGACAAAGTTCCAGGTCCACACTGGAAAGGACCTGGAACTACCACACTAGTAGGAAGTTCTGGAGGCTGTTCTATAGAATTCATAACATGCCCCATATTGATGAGTATTACAACCCCTGTTGCATTTGAAATGAGTAACATTATGCGGAAACCCTGCCTCCCCCACTCCCCTGCATTTCATAAGGGAATTTAAGCAACTTTTTTTTTTTTTTTTTTTAAGATTTTATTTATTATTTCCACAGAGAGAGAGGAAGGGAGAGAAGCAGAGAGGGAGAGAAACATCAATGTATGGCTGCCTTTTACCTGCTTCCAGCTACAGAAGCTGGCTGGAGACCTGGCTTGCAACCTGGTTATGTGCCCTGGCTGGGAATTGAACCTGCTACCTTTGGGTTTGCAGGCCGGCACCTTATCCACTGTGCTACCAGCCAGGGCTAAGTAACATTTTTAACAGGAACAGGTTCAAAGGTATCATTAGTTGTAGATACTTAAAAAACAAATACTGAGGGGCCAAGTACATCTCTGACTAAATATACACCCAGGAGAGACAGAGGCAATGTCTAGGGGTAACAGGGTTCCTCCCCAAAAGGGCAGCACAAGTCTTTTTCATCAGGATGGCAAGGAACCTTGGGTACAACAGGAGAATTGCAAGAAGGTTGAAAATATGACTCAGGATCTTAGAGACCAGGCTTGGCAGCAAAAATAGGAAATATGCTGTTCATCAGGCAAGAATGGGCTGTGTATATTTGAAATTACTGGCTGGGTAAAGTGAAAAAACTGTCCAGGTTTAGCCAGAGAACTGAGAGGGGGAGGAGGAGCAGTGATCTCTCTCTAAGCTTTGCTGTGCATGTTACTCTATGGCAGCAACATTAATTTTCCCAAACACATGTGCAACAGGAAAAGATGATACAATTTTGCTTAAAAATCTTTCCAGAATGTGACTTTCATTTAAAACTCTTCTTTCTAGAATACTCAATAGCACTAGCCATCAGAAAGATGCAAATTAAAACCACAATAAGATACCACCTCACACCTGTCAGAATGGCAATCATCAACAAATCAACAAACAACAAGTTCTGGTGAGGATGTGAGGCAAAAGGAACCCTGGTGCACTGTTGGTGGGAATGCAAACTGGTGCAGACACTGTGGAAAACAGTATGGAGTTTCCTTAAAAAAACTAAAAATGGAACTGCTTTTTGATCCAGCAATTCCACTACTAGGATTATACCAAAGAGCCCTGAAACATCAATTCAAAAGAACCTATGTACCCCTATGTTCATAGTAGTGCTATTTACAATAGCCAAGTGCTGGAAACAGCCTAAGTGCCCATCAGTGGATGATTAGATCAAAAAACAAAATGGAATACTACACAGCAGAAAGAAAGAAGGAACTCCTATCATTTGCAACAACATGGATGGGACTGGAAAGTGCTTAGTGAAATAAGCAAGTCAGTGAAAGACAAATACCATATGATCTCACCCATTACAAGACAATAATGAACAAAACAAACGAAAAAGCAAACCAGAACCAGATACATGAATACAATGAATAGAATTTCAGTGGTCTGAGAGAAGGGGGAGGGGGTAAGGGGAAGAAGGAGGCAAAAAAGAGGAGCAGTTTAGTTAAAGAACTAGCATGGAAGAACCATGGGCATGGACAATGAGTGGGAGTGACTTTGGTGGGGAGTGGGTAGGTGGGGAAGGGGGCAGAGGGGAGTAAAATGGGGATGGATGTAATACAACAACAATAAAATTAAATTTAAAAAAATACTCTTCTTTCTCACCACCAATTTCCTTACATGTGAGAGCAATGGTACACCCAAAAGTTAAATTGCCCGTAATTTACAATCCACTTCAATTATATCTGGTCTCTGCTTTAACTTCAAGCTGTGGTATCTCCAAATTTTCATACAATGGTTTAACAGAGTCACATTTGAAGTTAAAAAACTAAATGTAAGGCCCTGGCTGGTAACACAGTGGATAGGCATCAGTCTGCAAACCCAAAGGTTGCTGGTTTGATTCCCAGCCAGGGCACAAACCAGGTTGCAAGCCAGGTCTCAGCCATGTCCGCAGCTGGAGGCAAGTGAAAAGCAACCATAAATTGATATTTCTCTCCCTCTCTGCCTCTCTCTAAAAATAATAAATAAAATCTTTAAAAACAAAACTAAATGTAAATTAGCAGCTATGAACAATATAAGCTAATCAACAGTTTTTACTATCAGAACTCCTAAGCCCTTTCTAAGTAAAGGGATTGGTAGAATTTTATCCTTATTTTAAAATTGAATGGTTACATTTATACTCTATGTTTAATAGATAACTCCCTAAAGTATACATTTGATGTATTCATCAATGTTAATTTTTTTCTCAATGTACTATAGAAAATATATTGCATGTTCAAGTTAACCTTTGACTTCTAATTATCTTGGCTAAAATATTTCAAAATTTGGAAATATGGGATCTGACCCTAAAGTATCAGCTATGCAAACTGTTTTAATTATATTGACACTGGCTTGGTATTTTCATGACAGGCCTCGTACATACACAAAATTGTATCTTGGTAGCTAAGTTCAAGGAAGAGTAATTCATAAAGAGAAAACAAAAACATATTTTCAAAATCAGGGATTATTACATATAGTCATCAGAGACATCACATTAAACATATACTATATACAGCAGTGGGTTTCAAGCATTTTTATCTTAAAATACCTTTATGCTCCTAAAAATTAAGAACTTAAAATAAAAATATTATGTTGATTATATCTATCAATATTTACTGAATTAAAACTGAGAAAGTTGGCCCTGGCTGGTGGCACAGTGGATAAGGTGCTGGCCTGTGAACCCAAAGGTAGCAGGTTCAATTCCCAGCCAGGGCACATAACCAGGTTGCAAGCCAGGTCTCCAGCCAGGTCTGTAGCTGGAGGCAGAAGAAAGGCAACCATACATTGATGTCTCTCTCCCTTCCCTTCTCTCTAAAAATAAAAAGGAAAAAACAAAAACAAAAACAAACAACCCCCCCCCCAAAACTGAGAAAGTTTAAAAATATTACTTTATAAAAATAAATTTCATGTTAACAGAAATTGTATTTTTTTACCAAAAATAACTGCACTTTTCAAAAATAGTGAAAAAATGGTACTGTTTTATATTTTAGCCAATCTCTTTAAAACCTGGTTAAAAAGACAGGTTTTTCTACCTGCTCTGTGTTCAATTTATTGCAATATCATATGACACATTGCCTCTAGAAAACCCCTCTGTGTGAGAGAATAAGAATGAAAGGTAAATAATGTATTAGTATTATGAGAATGGTGTTGTAAGGGGTCCTGGGAAGCCCCAGGGTTCCTGAGGTACACGTTAAAACTTCTTCTTCATACTCTGGTTTGTAACTGCCCTTCTTTCCCTCATTAGAAACGTACAGGTCTCCATGCCTTCGTCGTCGTCATCTGCTGCGGGCTTATCGTAGGACTTGTCGATGGCAGCGCGGAAGCTCTCGTTGCAACCTCTTCCTCGGATTATCCGTGGCCGGGGGCGGTGGAAAGGAATATCCCCATTCAAAGTCACCTCAGCCACTGCTGTCTGCAGACTTTCTAATGAGCTTGACTTCTTCAGACCTAGAGAAGGTCCCACATCTCTGCTGGGGGAACCTAGGAGGTTTAAAAAAACAGAATGTTTGTCAAAATCAGCAATGAAATTTATATTCCTGAACCTTTAAGAATTATAGAAAAGATCAAGGACATAGTCAAATAGATGGAAAAGTATAAAAAATAGTAACTAGTTTTTATTTTTCCCAAATATATTTAAATTTTGCATACTTTCATGAATAAAAGCTTTAAGCTTTGAATTGAGTTTCCAGTATTGGCCCAACAGGTGAAGTTTTTTGTTAAATCATTTGCTCCAAGTTATGTAAATAATCTAAAAGAACCAGAAAACCACAGAAACTCACTTGCAGAGCGGAAATGAGTAGGAAGCTTTTTAACCTAACTGAAATCAGCTACTAACAGTTCAAAATTACTCTTAACAGAAGCTTTCATATGCAGGAGCTTTATCAACTCTCTTCCTTGATGTAATGTTGGTTTGTACAACTGTAACTAAAGGGAACACAAAAGACTACATGTCACCAGCACCATTAGGGCACCCTGACACCTGGCCAAAACCTAATTCTAGGCAAAATTAATTTTCTACAGAAAGAGCAATACAGGATTTGAACAGAAACAAATGATTGCATCAGGGCTCTCTCCAGAGAGAGGCACAGGAGGAGAGGTGAAAGAACTGACATGAGGACTTAAACCTCCAGGCCTGAGAATAATATCTGCTTGAGAACCAAGTAATAAATAGAAAAGAGAAGACTTAACAATTACCCCCAAAATTTCAGTAAGACGGTAGAGAAGAATTCAGAGAATTAAAAATTTCGCTTTGTTACTTGAGGATCTGGGACAGAAAGGCCTGAGATAATACCAATAGCAGACCAAGCTTTAGATGACAATCAGAACAGATTTCTTTAAGTAGATAAGACAGTATCATCCATCACTCCCTGACCAGGGGCTCAAAACTAGACAAATTTAGCCTCTACTGTTACCTGGGCAATCCAAGTTATAAAACTAGTTCTTCACTTACACTTGTAAAGACACGTGCAAAAATATGGAAGGGTAGGAGAGACTATAGTTTGTACATAAGATCTTCAGTCTGCGTGTTGTTCAATAGTTAAGGAGTAGCCTAAAGACACATGGTTATGACATGGGCTCCCTTGCCATGGCCCAGAGCATGAAACAAAATAAAAATAAACTCAGATAGTCAAAATGAGAATTATCTTTTACAATTCATTTACATTACATCTTTCACCTAATTTTACAATGAAGTAGCAGTTTTAAGTTAGAATGAATGTTAAAAATGTAACACAGGGGAAAAGATGATTCCAATGAAGAAACCATATTCCGTAAGTTATTGTGCATGGCAGAAAAGGATGATTAACTTTCTCAAAGCAAGTTTGAATATCTATAATTATGTTATGATAAAAAATTCACATAAACTATTTCTTTCCCGGATGAGCACCATTATATTTTCTCTTGCTAGCATTATGAACTTTTGAAAGTTCATGTTCAAAATATGCACAAAAGTCATGTCACAGGAAGGAAAATAAATTTTGTTCCAAATAACTGAACAAAAAGTAAGAAATCAAGAAACCAAAGAAAATGGGAAAAGATCATTTCTAGGAAGGGACAGCTACCTTTATATGCCTTAAAATTACAATATCTTTTTCTGAGTAAATCATACTTATCAATTTTGATAACTTACCAGCCCCATTAGGGTTCTATAAACAGTTATAAAGCAAATATTTAGTAATGTCTTAGATTCATAAAGGACATCTGTATGTATACAGGGGTGAACAGAAGTAGGTTTATAGTTGTCATGCAAGTTATGATTATTACAATAGCTTTATCAACTCAGTAAGAATGAATTCTGTTTCAAGTGCTCACAACTATAAAACTATTTTTGCTCACCCCTGTATATGTATGTATGTATGTATGTGTATCTTTATTCTGGCTGTCTATGTTATCTACCTGTAACAAGTATTTCACGCTCCTGATAAAGATTACCACAAAAACTATGTGTATTTAGCTTTCTTGGAGAAAAGTTAGCTGAAATTTGATTTTAAATACTCAGAGCACTTAAAACATTAATAATAAATTTCCAAAATGACATGTACATTTGCTAAAATAATGTTTACATATTTATATGTATATAAATACATGTATTTACTCAAATATATAAATGCTGACACATCTGGGAAGAAACAATGAAAGCATGATTAAACAAGCAATAGAATTTTGTAAGTATAATTCAGAGCTTACACTATAGAATAACATTTCGGCAAAATGGTGATAATGAAGAATGTTGGGTATTGGATATATAAGAGATCAACAAACTACATTCTACAGGGTGTGTACAACACATTGGCAAAAACTTTGCATCTCCTTATTTCACGTGCTTGTTAATTTTGAAAAACTATGTTTCCAACATAATGATTTAATATCAGTGTCTCAGATATAAAATATTAAATTCTGAGAACAACCATGATGTCCAAGGAACACGATGTTAGAGCAACCATAATTTCTGGACTGCACGCAGGGCAAACTGCTAAGAAAATTGCAGACTTCAATAACATCCCTTGACGTACAGTTGACAACGTGAAGAAATTGTATGACACTGATCCTGATGTCACATCAACAAGGAAAGTGCCTAAGTCCAGATATTGTACACAGAATCCAGGAGCTCATCAATGAAGATTCAGAAAAGTCAATGCACTCCATAGCAAGAGAACTGCAGATGTCAGATGCAATGGTTTGTAAGATTATTGCTGAAGATATCAGATACAGATTGTATGTTCTTAGAAGAGGCCAGTATAGGACACAGCAGACAAAGGAAAGGGGCTTTGAAAAAGCAAGGAAACTGCTAACAACATTTAAAAGTCCCAAAGGAAAAAAACACTCTGATTTTCTTCTCTGATGCAAATAATTTTCAGCAGGACCAAATAGTCAACAGAAAAAACAACAGGTGGCTCTGTGAGAATCTTAATGAAGTCCCAATTGTCATGAAAATAAAATTTCTTGCTATAGTGATGGTGTTAGGTGTTGTCAGTAACGAAGGAGATATCATGACCCTGTATTTGTTTCCACAAGGCTTGAAAGTGATTGCTGATGTTTACCTTGATGTTTTGAGAGAAGTAGTAGTACTGTGGATGAGGCAAGTCACAAATGGATGTCATTTTATCTTCCAACAGGATGGTGCACCAGCACAGAATGCCAAAAAGGTGCAAGAATTTCTCACTGTCAATGTTTCTGAACTTTGGTCAAAGGAAATCTGGTCACCTAGTTCACCAGATGCAAATCCCTTAGACTATTACATATGCAGCATTTGTGAGAGAGAAGTTAATAAACAACTTCACTCCAATAATGAGGCTGTCAAAGCTAAGATTGAAACATTATGATGTTCATGGGTAAAGTGAATTAAGATTCCATGCTCAAAATTCCAAAGTCAAATTGAGTTTATTATTGCAGCAAATGGAGGCTTTTTTGAGCAATTTAAAAAAGTGACTATGTTTATGTATATACATATAAGAATAAATTTATTTCAAAATGTAACACACTTCTGTGATACATTTAGTTGACTAAAAGTTTGCCAATTTATCACGCTCACCCTGTATATTTATATATGGTTGAAGTTTTTCATAATAAAACATCTATAATTTGTGGATCTGTAACAAACATCAGCAAATCTTGAGTCAAATCTGGAAAATATTTTGAACATAGCCATGCTGATTGTTTACACATATTCTATGGCTGTTTTCATACTACATAAGAATTAAGTAATTGCAACTTTCAGCCAAGATAGAGGTACAGGTAGACATGCTGCATCTCCCACCACAACTAAGAAGAAATACAACTACCTCAAAACTGGAAACAACCAGAAGTTTCAGAAAAGTGACCTGCATTGAATTCCAACAAATAAAGAGATAAAGAAATATTCATCCAGATAGGTAGGAGGGGCGGAGCCAGACAGAGAGGACACAGTGTAGCAGTGGTGGCAGTGACAGCTGCTGTGGAGAGCTGGCAGAAAGCGTTGTCTCACATTAAAGAAGAAGGAGGGAGGAAACCAGAACAGACTGTAGGTCATGGTTCCAACACTGGGAAAAACAAGGCCTATTTGCATCAAGACTCTGAAAACCATTGGGGGCTGGGACAGAGGAAGAAACTGCTGGTCTCTCAGCAGAGTCCACTTAGAGATCCCCATGGTCCCAGGATGTCTGCAGACCCATGCACTCTAGGAACCACTGCAGTGGCAATAGCTAGAGAGGTGCCAGTCCCATATGGGGAGTGGACGAAGTACCTGGAAACTTCTGGTTGTTTCCAGTTTTGAGGTAGTTGTATTTCTTCTTAGTTGTGGTGGGAGATGCAGCATGTCTACCTGTACCTCTATCTTGGCTGAAAGTTGCAATTACTTAATTCTTATGTAGCATGAAAACAGCCATAGAATATGTGTAAACAATCAGCATGGCTATGTTCAAAAAGAGAGTGCTGAGCAAGGGGCATTGTTCCCTCTCAGACCCCTCTACCACATACAGCGTCACATGTGGTGAACTGGTCATCCTGCACTGACTAATACCTAAGGCTCCTCCGTTTACAAGGTAATAGGAGCAACAGCTCTACCTAAGACACAGTGGCAAACACAGGAGCTTGTCAAGTTGAGGAGACAGAGAAGTATGACCCAAAAGAAGGAAGAGATCAAGGTTCCAGGGAGAGAACTAAACAATGAGGAGACAGCCAGCCTAACAGATGCAGAGTTCAAAACGCTGATGATACAGATGCTCATAGACTTGACAAACATGTTTGAATATGACAAATGTAAAAAGGAAGAAGTAAAATCCACACAAAACCAATGGTGAAGGGAAGAAAGCCAAGGTTCAAATAAATGATTTTGAACATAAAGAAGCAATAGTCAATCAGTACAGAATGAACAATATTTGATAACAATGAGGAGAGGCACAGGACCTCTGGGACAACTTTACATGTGCCAATATACAAATCATAGTGGTGTCAGAAGGAGAAGAGGAAGGGCAAGAAATTAAAAACTTCTGGGAAAAAAATAATAAAGGAAAAAGACATACAATTCCAGAAAGCACAGGGTCCCTAGCTAGATTCAAAGAGGACCACACCAAGGTACATCATAATTAAAATGCCAAAAGTTAAAGAGAAAGAGAGAATCTCAAAAGCAGCAAGAGAAAAGAGAGTTACCTACAAAGGGATTCCCAAAAGACTACAGATTTCTCAAAAGAAACTTTGCAGGCAAGAAGTATTCAAAGTGATGAAAATCATGGACTTACAACTAAAATTACTCTATCTAAAAAAGTTATCATTTAGAATGGAAAGGCAGATAAAGTGCTGTCCAGACAAGGTAAAGATAAAGGAGTTAATTCATCATCACCAAGCCCTTATTATATATGTTAAAGGGACTTATGTAAGAAAAAGAGGATCAAAAGTATGAACATTAAAATGACAACAAACTCACAAGTATCAAGAACAGAATCAAAAATAAAAAAACAAACTAACCCAACAACCATCACAGAAACAGAATCTTAAATATAGAAATGATTTGGAAGGCCATCAGCTGGGAAGGGAAAGTGGAGAAATGGGGAAATGGTGCAGGGCTAAGAAGCATGTTTGTAGGAAAAAATATAAAGGGGCAAGTTAAGAATAATACAGGAAGTGTGAAGCCAAAGAATTTATATGCACAATCCATGGACATGAACTATGGAGAGTGGGATTGCTGGATGGAAGAGGGTACAAGGTGAAGAGAAGCAAAGGGAAAAGAAATTTGGACAACTGTAACAGCAAAAGCAATAAAATATACTTAAGAAAACAAAAACAAAAAAGAAAAGAAAAGAAGTAATTGCTACAGAGACTGGTCTCCAAGGCCATGTCAGTATTTGTCAAAGATTCTTGAACAAAGGTTTTTTTAGGTTATCCATTGATTCCCTTTTTTTTTTTTTCCCAAGTATTTTATTTAATTTTTGGAGAGAGGTGCAGACAGGGAGAAATTGAGGGAGAGAAACATTAACTAGTTGCATCTTGTGCACCCCAACCAGGGACCTGCCAAGCAACTCTGGCATGTGTCCTGACTGGAAACTGATATAGTAACCCTTCAGTCCAGGCCAGCATGCAACTCACTAAGCCACACCAGCCAGGGCCTGACTGAAGTTGCTGAGATGCCTAACATTAACAACTCAGCATTTACTAATAAGGAAAATTAAAATTTTGGTTCTCTATTAAAGTATGCACAAAGAAATCAATTGTATGTACACATATAAAAATCCGTATCTTATAATTGTGAAAGGCCCTTTTAAAGCCCTTTATGTAAATCTTTTTGGTCATTAGGGTCCCATGTTTATTTTTTTTTTAATTTTATTTATTTTTAGAGAGGGGGAGGCAGAGAGCAAGAAGCATCAGCATGTGGTTGCCTCTCACATGCCCTCAACTTGGGACCTGGCCCACAACCCAGGCATGTGCCCTGACTGAACATCGAACTAGAAACCCTGTGGTTTGCAGGTGGGCACTCGATCCACTGAACCACAGCAGCCAGGGCTCTTTATTTATAAATTTATTTTAATATTCAAGGATTAAACTGCTAAAAACCCAATTTTCTTCTGACAAGATCTGTCCCTAAAGTATCGAACCTATGTGTCAATATAATTACCAAGTTTGTGTTTGATACTTTCAGGACAGACCTTCTATTCCAGTTCTTTTTTCTTTCAGAAGATAAATTTTCCCCAAATATCACAAAAGACCCCTAAATCCATGAATTAAATGAAAATCATAATCATATTATTTTCTCTCGGTATAGTTTTCTATTCCTACCCCTTTTGCTGAAATAAATAAAAGGAGAGGGATATGTATTTTTGCAAGGACAAAGGGAAATTGATTTCAATTTTCTTTATAAAAGGCTTTTGACTAGACAATCTACGCTAAAATGCCACTATGACTCTATCAAAAAACTTTGCATTACAGTGTCAAATCATGATTATCTTAACAATTCAAATGGAGTGAAGAAAGAATAACTGAAAATTTGACATCTATATAATTATTATTTTTTCCCAAGTTTTTCACATTTACTTTGGAAGAATAAACTGCAAATAGTGCAAAAAAAAGCTTTTTATATTGAGGATATTAAAACACCAAAAACATATGATCCAGTTAGATTACAAAATCTAATGAACAAAATAAACTGACAAATGAAACACAAACAGAGGCATGGATACATGGAACAGACTGACAGCTGTGAGGGGGCAGGGAAGAGGGAGGTCTGTATGAAAGAAGAAAGGATCAGCAAAGAACATACAAGCAGAAGCCATAGACACAGACAATAGTGCGATGCCAACCAGATGAAAAGGAGGGTCGGCACAGGGACTGCATGGAGGTGGGCAAAGGGGAGAGGGAATGGGGACAGCTGTAATAATATCACAAATAAAAATTAAGACAAAACAAAAATTTTTCTACTCACCATGACTTACTATGTTTTCAGTTAAAAACTAGATACCATTTTTTTTTAAGATTTTATTATTTCCAGAGAGAGGGGAAGGGAGAGAGGTAGAGGGGGAGAGAGATATCAATGTACGATTGCCTTTCACCTGCCTCCAGCTAGACCTGGCTGGAGACTTGGCTTGCAACCTGGTTATGCGCCCTGGCTGGGAATTAAACCAGGGATCTTTGGGTTTGCAGGCTGGCACCTTACCCACTGTGCCATAAGTTCATGTTCTTTAACCACAGCAGTTCAGTTGAGTTTTTATGAACATTAATTAGAAGTTACTTCCTTAAAAGAACTGAATACTAGTAACTCTGAAAACTAGTAACTAATTTACATATGTAAACTATCAAAAACAATTTTCTAAAAGGGGATGGATGTAATACAACAACAATAAAATTAAAAAAAAATAAATAAATAAATAAAAAAAAAAAAAAAAAAAAAAAAAAAAAAAAAAAAAAAAAAAAAAAAAAAAAAAAAAAAAAAAAAAAACAATTTTCTTTAGCACTGTTTTGAAATTTCAATGAATTTTATGTTTGATAAGAGAAATAACTACTTAGGTATGGGTTGGGACTATAGTTCGCAGCCTTGCATTACATACAGTTAATTCTATGGATCTATCGGATGTAATGTTTCAGATCTATCTTTTGCTCTACAGAATGTGAAAATTTCAACTATGTTCACAATAATGTTCACATATGTATGTGGGATACACATTTTTCAAGTACAATAAAACCAATTACTAATATAGGTTATAAAGGTGAATCGAAGTTAATTAGTGATAAGTGGTATAACTACTACATCATACTGGATCTAGAATTACTAGAACATTATTTCAAATTTATAATAATAAATCATAAATTTGCAATTGTACAAAGCACATTAATTACACATAAAAATTTTCCTTTGATTCTTGTCATAAAATAAGGTGTAAAATATACCATAATGCAAAACCCAGTTCAATATAATCTACAGTTTCTGTGGAATGATTTAGGCAGCATTTTAGAAGCCAGCCCTAAATAGTTAACAAAAGAAAAAAACAACAACTTTTGAACACATTAACTAAGTTAAGATAAAGAGCCATATGCATTATTTAGTCTAATTTCAATGTCAGGTAACTATAAGCTAAATCTTGCATTAGAAAAAGAAATAGGTTTTCTGATTGACTAATAATAGCAATTATTGGACACTGATTATCCAGTGAAAAAATAGTTACAATTGTGCTACTATTACTCTTCAAATCAAAGTCACCACTTGGAGAATTTGTTTTGGATGTTAACCTAGGAATCAAAGAAATAACAGAAAAACTAGAGTTTACACAAGAGATCATGTTTTCAGGGTTTTGATTTTTCATAGACTGTGACACAACATTCCTACCCAAATACAATTAATAAAATCTAAGTTGTTAAACCATTTTTTGAAGCACTAAATTATATTTCCATTTAGATGTACTACACTGATACATTTTTTCTAACAGAAAAATTTCTCTTCTTATACAATTTGATTTCCTACAATAAAAACATCCATGCAAGACTGGAATATTTATGTGATTGGCAGCTCTGTAATTATGATAAGCTCCTTGGACCACAGTTTCTATGGCAACAGTCTAACGGTCCATTCTTACCTGCTTTCTGGTCATCCACTGTATTGAGTTTAGCCTCGTCAGCTACTGTTAAAAGGTAAATGTATAATGGTTAGCCCAGTTAGTCCCACAGCCCAACATGCTTCAACAATTTCCAGATCTTTTTGGTTATGTGGTAATTCTTAGGTAATATTTCATGCAAATATTATGAAACCTCAAGCAAATACTTATAATCAAAAGGGAGGAATAAGCAGTGTTTCCATGCAAATGCCAGTCATTTCATTTCACAGACATGTATGTTATTTGTATGTTAGCATATCATAATTAGCCAAAGCAATGCACCACCAAATTTTTCTTTTTCTCATATACTAAATTAATGCTTTTAGTCTTGAAGTACAAACAGCCATCAGGGAATAGCATATATAAGATACAGTTGATTAACAAAGGTCTTAAAAAACATTCAATTTATAGATATGATTAATTAGTTCTTTTTTGTTTATTCTTTTGGTAGATTTGGATTTAAAAAGAGACACAACCTGACTGGTGTTTGATTGAACAACTCTGATTACTCTCCTGCTCTCATTTGCTTCAAATACTTTCTACAATAAATATTCTCTCAAATAATTACTTCAATTAAATGCCTTAAATTATCAACACATAAAAATTTCTATTAAATAGAAACAGAATAACAATAAAAGAAAAATATAAAATAACCAAATTCTAGACATGGATTGAGATAATGATTTTTCTCCAAAGCTTTTTCTTTCACTTCAGAAATCCACAACAAAACAAATACCATTTCACTGAAATCGGTTTTAAAGAGCCAGTGTTAAAATATTTCAGTTTCAAATAAAGATGCTTGAATATAACATATGTATATGTGTTTATTTCATTTCTCATCAGAAAATGTATATATTAACATATTGCACATTATATCAACATGCCACTTATGAGAAATATGGTTATCTCAAACTCAGAGAAAAAATAAATTTTGCCAAATTACCACATTTCACATTTACTTTCTCTATTGCTCAAAGTAAAGAGATGTATTTGGGAACATCAGTTTTAATCTGAAAATATCTATTTAGATAAAGATTCATGGAGATTGTACTCACTACCTAAATCCATGCTTTTTGATTTTCGTGTTTTAACGAAATCCAATTGACTGGCATCTGAAAATTGCTTTGTGCGTTTTTCTGACATACTCTGGCGTCCAAATCCTTCTCGTTGAAAAGCAAGAACTGGATCAACATCTGGACTCAAAGAGCTGGTGTGAAAAAAAAGATAAATGTAAAAATAGTTACTAAAAATAGAAGACATCCAATTTAGGAAAGTTCATATATACCTGTGTGTATGAATGTGTATATATATATATATATATAGTCCTCAAAAAACATTTAACAGAAATATAATTGATTAGAAAAACTGTAACTGTATAGGAAATGATTAAAAAGCCATTAATCTACCTTGAGTAATTCTTTCTCCACCTGAGTTTTCTCCTTCTCTATTTCCCTCCTATAGTCTCCTCACTCTATTTGACAATACAGCATTATTTCTAAGTGATTATCAAAAATTAGCCTTATATCTTTTAGACATTGGACTAAAAGTTTGAAGAAATCTTTCCTATGTTAATACAAATATAGTCAATAAATGACTATATAGATTGAAAATGAATAGAAATTTAAAAAGCTTATATTCTGATGTTCTTATATATCCTTTATCTTGTGTTTCAGAAAAGGGAGAAAAATACCCATTTATGGCATGTAGTTTCATGAGGATGTAGTCTCTCTGTAATACTTAACTGAAAAGATCAATTAAACTGAAAAGATCACTCAACAGACCTTTATTAGAGCCTATCCTGATTAAGGCACTTTGCTGGGTCAAACTCAAAATAAAAGATCTCAGTTCCTAAGAAGAATACAAAAACAGAAGGCTTCAGCAGAAACTGTGGGTGCACAGATGAGAGAATAACAGTACGTGAGGAAGACAGAAAATGCATGGCTTAGACTAGATCACATGTGATGCGGTCACACCAACACTGGCTGGAGCAGAGATGATGAAGCACCTGGCATAGCAGTGGTAACATGACAGAGTTTGAAGTGTTTTCCCAATGGAAGTGGATAGGGATGATTAAAATAATCACTCCTATTTGTAGAAACCTGTAAACACTTTAAAATGCGTATCAGGTGTTCTGAACACATTACATACAATGAAAATTATTTTTCTTTGCACTGGGCACATTGAGAAAATAAATAGCACTCCTGTATCAGCGGTGCATCACTTACGTATCTGGCCAGGTATGAGAATGTTCCTCCCCAGTTAACTGCCTACCAGAGGGAACACTTTTACTCTTGTCAGCTGGTGTCTGACAGCCTTGCTTATGCTCTCTGACAGAAGCAAGCTTCTCCAACCTTTATGAGAATTACCCTCCATATTGGGTAAAAGACTGTTATCTAACCAATTTGGATATACAACAGAAATTTAGCTGCAATTCACTGGGCATGAAATACCTGGCTCTTACAGAGTGGCTAAACCCAAAATGGTGCAAGACATCAAGGAAAATGCTTTGGTGTCAGGTTAAGTGACCTACAATGTATTGAGCCTGAATGCCATACAACCCTCAACAAAGAGAATAGTAGTTGCTTCATCCATTGACATCCAAGGCCTATCAAAGACTTCAATGACACAGGTGAATGCCCTTTGTAAGTGGCAAACCACTACACAAAATAACTTATTACCCAACAAAGACTTTCTATTTCAAATTACCAAAGTAACACAAATTACGATAATTAAAAGAGTCCTTAAAAATCACACAAAGGAACTGTATAATCCTTCTGGATCTTATCCACCAAATACAGAATAGGGCCCCTAGAATGAGTCAAGGTAAGTGCCTCAGCTCAGATGTTATGATGGAGGCCTTGCTCTCAGGGTTACACAAGTCCTGGGCTGGTTCCTGACAGTGGGGTCTCCATACACCCTGAAGCCTGGGAGCCTGCTGCACCTTACCTCGGTCCTGGCCCACGTACTGAGAAGGGATGTATGCACAGGGACCAGGAGTTTAACTCAAGGCAATAATTTTTTTTTGTTTTTTTTTAAGATTTTATTTCATTATTTTTAGAAAGAGGGGAAGGGAGAGAGGCAGAGAGGGAGAGAGACACCAATGTATGGTTGCTTTTCACCTGCCTCCAGCCACAGACCTGACTGGAGACCTGGTTTGCAACCTGGTTATGTGCCCTGGCTGGGGAATCGAACCTGCGACCTTTGGGTACGTAGGCTGGCACCTTGTCCACTGTGCTACCAGCCAGGGCCAATTTTTTTTTTTTTTTAATTTTGTAAAACAGAAGCAATCTTATGTCCTAATGAAGTTAGTTTGCATCCTCCACAAAATCTTTTCATTTTTAACATATCAAATTTTTCCTATAAAACTTTGAATAAATTTGATGTTCCAGAAAGAAGCAAGGTCATGTCCATGTTGAAGCCTTAGGTGCCCAATCATATCCTATGATGCTTCCATACAGTTGATACTTGAACAACATAGGAATTAGGGGAGCTGATTCTCTAGGCAGTCAAAAATCCACACATAACTATGACTTCCCCAAACTTAAGTTGTCCTTAGGTGCCCCCAGGGCTTTGGTTACAGGGCCCTCTGCAAGTACCAAAAATCCATACATGCTCAAGCCCTCAATGTAAAACAGTGTGCATCAACGCACACAGGCAGCAGCCTCCCGACCACAGTGGAAAACTGTATAGGTGTTTACTGAAAAATATATCTATGTATAACAGGTCCCATGATGCTCAAGGATTAAGTGCACTATGTATGTAGGTATCTATAGCAATAGTGTATGCTATACATAATTATACATTTCCTAAATAGGTATATACTTGTATATTGTGCTTATATAGTGCATCCACATACTACTATGCATATAATTTCCACAGCACATATACCCCATTTCAAATACACAGTCCTAAAAGTGAAAAATTAAGGCCCATATGATGAGAACTGTGACCTAATTTGTAATGGAAGACTCTAAATAATACATTTTAAATAAATTTTAAAAAATTTTTAATTTTTTCTATATATCAAATCTCTTTAACCATTCTGCATGTTTATCAACCTTTTTTTTTTTTTTTTTGTATCAAGTGAAATATTTAAAACATGAATGCCAATAAGGCATTTAACTGGTAAACAGAATGACTTTGAAATACAATTTTAATAGAAATTGTAGGTAAAAAAATTTTCGAAGAAATACAAATTGTTTTTGCCAATATTATCTGAAAACCACATATTACCATACTGTATAAGCTAATTTTATATCCTTTAAACGTGTTGTCACTACAATTAGAATCTGCTTTTACTTTCTTCCTCTTAAAAACATTGTTAATGTTCCCTAAATCAATTAATGGATTGAGAAAAGTCTACTCTATTCATTAACCAATTAAAATTTTAGCCATCTGACATTATTTAGCCTTCCAGTATTATGAACTGTAAATGTACATAATTTAGAATGTCAAGTGAGTTTGTGAGTTAATAAGTCTTCAAATAACTAAATATTCTTAACACATTACATATTAATTCTTCCCTATCAGTAGATCCATTAAACTAATTCAGAAATAATAAACAGCATCCCAGAATACTTAACAAGTTAGACAGCAGGACTGACAGCTAACTCAAGAATGTAACCAATATCCAGGCCCTCAATGTTACTAAAACTCCAGTTATTAATCCTGTCTTATTGCCCTTTTATTTTCATAACATTTTCATCAAGGATTAGGGTGATACTGTCAGGCTGAAAAAGTTTACATTTTCTGCTGTGATTCAGAACAGCTGTCATTCTTGTTTGGCTAACCCTTTATTCATATTGTTTTCCTTGCCCCACATTCCCCACAGCAAAATCATACAAGTCCTCACCAATTCGTGAATCCCCTTAGGGATGTTAATACCACAATCATCCCAGCTATTTATTCTCACCAACACATCCCTTCACCAGGCCCCCAGCAAACCTACTCCCCTGGCCGCCTGCGTGATTTCTCATCACAGTGGAGATTCAAAGGCTCTTGTCTCTAAGAGGAATGATGCAAATATCTAATCCTTACTTTCTCTGTGGTTGCTTTCACTTTCAGAAAGACAGAAAATCTGCAGCAGCAAATGAAAAAGTGTCTTGGAGTTCAAATGGGAGTTTACGCTGGAGCTTCCTCTCTAAGTTGAACAGAAACCTCACTCACAGGTAAGCTATTACCATGCAGTCTTGAGCAGAGCTCTATTGTTAAATCTGGTGTTTTCAATAAGAGAATGGAAAAATGGGAAGGGGTGAGGGGAAGGGAGGTGTGGGGAAGAGAAAAGAAGGTGTAAGCAGCAGGTGAAGTTGCTGGAAGAGAACACCTGCAGAACCAGCTGAGGCCTGGCTGCATTTTCCTGTGCTCATCGGAGGGGTGGGGGCAGAGGGCTATGTGGTGGTTCATTTTGTTAAGATCATCACTAAAATGTTAACATAGGTAAAGGCCTGGCCCCTGGATTCCTCCTATCTAATATTTAATGTTGATACAAGTCTGGGGGAAAACAGGAAACAGCAATGGTTAAGTAGTGCAAGAACAATGCTGTAACATTTAAATATAATATCCCCAGTGTATTCATAAAAGACCCCAAGGAAAGGGCAATAAGAAAATTCTGGTATAATGTTTCACATGGTTTGTGTTAATTACCACTATAACCTGGCAAGGTCATTGCTAGGGAGCACTTCCTATTACTTATTTACGTACATAATTACTAGGCATGCAAATTAAAGTACACATCTACATGCATGGGCCACAAATTGGCTTAATAATATCAAAACCTTCCTTCAGTTTTGAAACAGATGGGAGTAAAAAATAACATTACATTGCCCCCAAAATCACATGCTAGAAGAAAGTACAAAGCATTTTAAATAGTATGTTATAACACTCTTTAAAAAACTCCCCATTCTCAGAACATATCAACTACTAATTTGGCTGAAGTCATCTCATTACGACAAACTTTGAGCCACCTTAAGGATTTGCTTAGGTTTTATTTACTTATTAGAAAAATAATTCATCAAATTAACACTAATCTAAAATAACAGTGAATTAATAAATAAGTAGGGTTCTCTGGTTAGTGGTAGTTTTGTTATTATTTTGCCTGAATTATTAACTATAGCCCTGGAAAGGCTAAAGCAACTGGGCAAGTTTAGGGGCTTGGAGGGAAACTTTTATTAAAAGAGTGGTAATAAGGAGTATGAAAACCATGCAAACAGAATACTGCTATAAAAAAAAAAAAAAAATTAGCCCTGGCTGGTGGCACGGTGGATAAGGTGCCTACCTGCGAACAGAAAGGTTGCTGGTTCGATTCCCAGCCAGGGCACATAACCCAGAGCACTCAGCAGCCAGGTCTGTAGCTGGAGGCAAGTGAAAGGCAATCATACATTGGTATTTTTCTCCCTCTCTGTCTCTGTCCCTTCCCCTCTTTCTAAAACTAATAAATAAAATCTTTAAAAAAAAATTGATTAACTGTGCTCAGTGATAGGCCATTTAAGCATAAGATAAATTGTACTTATATTGGGTTGGCCAGAAAGTCTGTGTATGTATTTTTTCTTAGAATAAAAGACATTTTTCATTTGCACCAGTAACTTCATTGATTTGGATATTTTGAGTATGTTGGCCATCTTCCACATGGTATAACATTAATTGATCTCAATTAATGTCTGAATTTGATCAGCTATCAACTTCAACTGGTCTACCTGACCACATGTATTATCCAGTGAGAAGTCTTCAGCACACAACTTCACAAACCATGCTAACACATTCAATCAGTTACAGCCCCTTCTCCATACACTGCACAAATCACTTTTTGCATTTCAGTTGCATTTTTACCTTTCTTGAAAACATAAAGCATAATGTGCTAAGAAAGTTGCTTATGTTTGTCCATCTTCAATATTAAAATGGCTATACAAAAATTAGCCAATTTAGTAAGGTTTTTTTAAAAATGCACACTGATACAATGGCTGTCACAATACAATCTAATAACAAAACTGTTTTGAATGAAGTTAAAGACAAATAAGCACTACTAGAGTCATCTTATGGGAAAAAAAACCTAACAAACTTTTTGGCCAACCCAGTAAGTAGTCCATTAACAGCTCGTAGTCCTGGAGTTTGATCTTACCAGTCTGCTGAATCAGTGATGGCAGGCTTAGCCCAGGAACCAGGGTCTGTAGTCACAAATCCCACATCATCATGCGAGCTGGAAGATGACTGGTCGGAGAGATGTGGAGGAAGCACTGGTACCCTGTCATCTTCTATAATGACAGTGTCATCTTGGGGCATATTCACTGTGGGGGATAGCTGGTATTTACCTGTCCAGTAAAAGAAAAAAAAAAAAAGGGAAGAAATTCTAAACTTAGCTCTAAGTACTCATGTGTATTAATGTTAATACTTTTCCACCTCAGAAAATGTCTAAATTTCCAAATACCTGTTCAGCCTGGTAGAACAAAATAGATTTAAGGAAATAGAATTTTCATAAATGAATGTCAAATGGAAACCTCAAGTCTATTCCTTCCTCTGACACCAGAGCATTTTGTAGCTCTAGGCAGAATATTCAAAGTCTCTGGTTTTAAGCTTCCTAAAGCCAGAGATGATCTCCAGAAAGCCTTCTAATGTGAAAATGCTACAATCTCTAAGTTATGAAAGTCATCTGAAATTTTTTACCATGAAATTTAGAGGGAAGCTCTGCTGACTTACATCAACCATTTACCCATTCATTCATGTAGGAGTACACAAGGAAGACTTGAAACTGCGTTACATGTCTCGCACTGTAAAGGAGGAAACATGTATAAAAAATGATAACGATATATAAAAGACAGTGCAGTGACCGACATGCATTCCCAAGTGTTGGTGATGCCTGGATAGCTAGACAGGGGATGCTTAAAACATGAACAAAGTTAACATCATAGTCGAGGTTGGAATGATAAATAAGGTCTTTACTGCTGTTAAGAAATGTGACATTGATTCTAGACATTGGCAGCATCATCTAAAATGCACACTGGAGAAAAGCCTGGTGCATTCAGGTGGCACATTAGAGATGAGTACAGGCAGAATCAAGATCTTGGAGGAAAGAATTCAGAAGATGGTGGACAAGTAGGTGAAGGCTAAGCCCACCTCCTGTGCCCCTAACATAGATTAGCAGCTGATCTTCCAACAAGTGACCTGAACAGTCAACGAAATCTCAGCTGATATGAATTACTGAAGCCAAGGAATACAGAAGATGCTTAGCACTATTTGCACCTTTACAACAGCATACAGGATGTCACAGGTTATGTAACTATCATTCAGCCAGATGAAGGGAAAAACCCACCAAAGAATGACCCAACAAAACCCAAAACCAAATTACAGCAGGAGAGCCCACATAAATGACATAAAGGGCATCCCAAGAGCATCAAGTTCAGATCAAGGAGACTGCACCACTGAGTCCCACAGGTCTCCTACCACAGAAGGCCACACCACTAAGACAGGATGTCAAAGCAGACCAATCTAACATGCATAAACAAAAAGTCATCTAAAATGGGGAGACAAAGAAACAACCCTCAATCAAAAGAAATGAAGAAATCTCCAGAAAGAGGACTAAATGAAATTGAGGCAAGCAATCTAGCAGACAAAGTTCAAAATAATAATAGTAAAAATGCTCAAAGAGCTCAGTGAAAACTACAAGGAACCCTATGGGGGCTACAAGGAACGTAGTGGGAATTACATCAGTAATAAAAAGGACATAGAAATTACCAATAAGAGCCAGGAGGAAATGAAGAATACAGTATCTGAAATGTAGAATACATTAGAAGGAATTAAAAGTAGCCCAGATAAGGCAGAAAATTGAATCAGCGAGTTAAAGGTAGGGAAAAAAAAAAAAAACCCAAACACTCAGATGAAGCAACAAAATGAAAAAAGACACAAAAGAAATGAAGGTAGTTCAAGGGAGCTGCAGGACAACATGAAATTTAATAATATTCACCTCATAGGGATATTAGAAGGAGAAGAATAGGAGCAAGGGATAGGAAACATGTTTGAAAGAGTAATGACAGAAAATTTCCTCAACTTTGTGAGGGAAAAAGTCACACAAGTCCAAGAAGCACAGAGGACCTGAAGAGAACCACTCCAAGACACATCATAATTAAAATGAAAAAATTAAAGAAAAAAAAGAGAATCTTAAAGGCAGAAAAAGAGAAATGGCTAGTAACATATAAGGAAACTCCAATAAGGCTGTCAGCTAAACACTCAACATTAACACCACAATCCAGAAGGGAATTGCATTAACTATTACAAGTAACGAAAAGTGAAGCCTGCAAAATCAAGACTACTCTACCCAGCAAGGTTCTCATTTAAAATGAAGGGTGAAATAAGGAACTTCTCAGACAAGAAAAAGTTAAAAGGCTACCTCTCAAAAAAAAAAAAAAAGACTACCTCTCCACCAAATCAGTATTGCAAGAAATGCTAAAGGGACTGCTTTAAGAAAATAAAGAGAAGCCCTGGCTGGTGGCTCAGTGGATAAGCACCAGCCTGCAAACCCAAAGGTCGCTGGCTTGATTCCCAGGCAGGGCACATAACCAGATTGTAAGCCAGGTCTCCAGGCAGGTCCATAGCTGGAGAAAGGCAATCATACACTGATGTTTCTCTCCCTCTTTCCTTTCCCCTCTCTCTGGAAATAATAAATAAAATCTTTAAGGAAAAAAAAAAAAAAGATGAAGAGAGAGAAGAACATGGGCACAAAAGGTATGAATGGCAATAAATAAGTTCCTGTCAGTAACTTTAAATGTAAATGGACAATGCACAATCTAAAGACATAGGGTAGCTGAATGAATGAGAAAACATGACCCTCATATATTTTGTCTACAAGAGATTTACCTCAGAAAAGATTTAAAAAGGCTAAAAGTGAAGGGATAGAAAAAAATATTCCAAGCAAATGAACACGGAAAAACAAACTAAGGTAGCAATACTTATATCACACAAAATAAGACTTAAAAAAAAAAGGGGCAACAGTAAATATTCTTTCTTTCTCTCTCTCTCTCTCTTTCTTTCTTTTTTTTTTTTAAAGATTTTACTTATTATTTCCAGAGAGGAAGGAAGGGAGAGAGGCAGACAGGGAGAGAAATATCAATGTATGGTTGCCTTTTACCTGCCTCCAGCCATGGACCTGGCTAGAGACCTGGCTTGCAACCTGGTTATGTGCCCTGGCTGGGGAACGGAACCAGTGACCTTTGGGTTCACAGGCTAGTGCCTTAAGGAAAATTTTCAAAGATAGGCCACATAACAAGCCTTAACCAATTAAAAAAAAAATTTAATCATATCGAGTATCTTCTTGGATCACAATGGCTTAAAGCCAGAAACCAACCTCAAAGAAAATCTCAAAAACATTCAAATTCATGAAGACTGAATAACATGTATTAAATAGTGAATGGGTTAAAAATGAGATTAAGGCAGAAATAAAAAGTTTCTGAAAACAAAATGAACACACAATGACTCAAAACCTACAAGACAAAGAGAAGGCAGTCCTGAGAAGGAAGTTCATAGTAATACAGGCCTATGTAAAGTAGATAGAAAAATCTCAAATAAGCCATCTAAACCTACATCTATTAAAACTAAAGGAAACAACAAAACCTAGGGAGGAAGTAAAAGGAAGGAACTAATCAAGATCAGAGTAGAATTAAATGACATAGAGACTAAAAAAAAAAAAAAAAAAACAATTCAAAGAATCAATGAATCCAAGAGCTGATTCTTTGCAAAGGTAAAAATAAAAAGATAACAAACCTTTAACCTGATTCACCAAGAAAAAAACAAGTGAGGATGCAAATAAATAAAATGAGAAATGAAAGAGGAGAAATTAAACTGGCATCACATAAATAACAAAGGATTTTAAGAAGTTACTATGAAAAGCTATATGCCAAGAAACTGAACAACTGGGTACAATGGATCAATTTCTAGAAATACACAATCTTCCAAAACTGAATCAAGAAGAAGCAAAAAGGCTGAATATACCAACAACAACAAGGGAAATTGTAGCAGTAATTAAAATACTCGAGGCACACAAAAGCCCTGGACCAGGTAGCTACACAGGTGAATTTTACTAAAGTTGTGAAAAGGAACTGATTCTTATTCTTCTTAAAGCATTCCAAAAAATTCAAGGAGGAAGACTCTCAAACTCTTTTCATCAGGACAGTACTATCCTAGGTAAAAACAACAAAGAAAGAAAACTACAGGCCAATATCTCTGATGAACATAGAAGCTAAAATCCCCAACAAAATATTGGCAAACCAGATCCAGCAATACATTAAAAACATCATACACCATGATCAAGTGGGAATCACCCAGGGATGCAAGGATGGCACGATTTTCACAAATCAATAAATGTAATACACTACATAAACAAAATGAAGACCAAAAATCACATGATTCTATCAATGGATGTTGAAAAACCATTTGATAAAATCCAGCATCTATTTATGATAAAAATGCTCAGAAAAATGGGAATAGATGAAGCATACCTCAACATAATAAAAGCTACATACAAGAAACCTACTGCTAACATCATACTCAACAGGCAAAATCTAAAAGCTTTCCCCTAAAGATCAGGAATATGTCAAGGATGTTTGCTTTCACCACTCCATTGAACATGGTACTGGAAGTTCTGGGCACAGTGATCAGGCAAGAAAAAGAAATAAAAGGCATCCAAATTGGAAAGGAGGAAATAAAATGTCATTATTCGCAGATGACATGATAGGGTACACAGAAAACCCTATTGTCTCCACCAAATAACTACATGACCAAATAAATGAATTTGGCAAAACAGTGGGACACAAAGTCAATACTCAGAATCTGATGTCATTTTTGTACACCAATAATGAAATATCAAAAAGAGAAACTAGAAAAAAACTCCCATTTATTATAGCAACAAGAAAAATAAAGTACCTAGGAATAAACTTAACCAAGGAGGCAAAAGAGCTATAATCGTAAAACTATACAACACTAAAGAAAGAAACTGAGGAAGATACAAATGAAAGCATATGCTTTGTTCATAAATCTAAAAAACTAAGATCATTAAAATATCCATACTACCCAAAGCAATTTATAGATTTAACACAATTCCTATTAAAATACCAATGGCATATTTCACAGACCTAGAACCAATATTTCAAAAATTCACATGGGACCAAAAAGACCCTGACTAGCCCTAGCAATCTTGAGAAAGAAGAACAGAGTAGGGGGAATCATAATTCCTGATATCAAACTATATACTACGAAGCCACTGTAATCAAAGCAGTCTGGTACTGGCATAAGAAAAGACACACATATCAATGGAGCAGAATAGAAAGCCCAGAAATAAATCCATGACTCCATGGTCAATTAGTATTTGACAAAGGAGGCATGTGCATAAAATTAACTAAAAACAGTCTCTTCAATAAATGTTGTTTGGAGAACTGGACTGGTACATGCAAAAAAAAAAAAGAAAAGAAAAAGAAAAGAAACAAAGAAGCTAGATCACTAACTTAAACCATACACTAAAATAAACACAAAATGGATATAAGACTTAAATATAAGTTGTGACACCATATAAGTCCTAGAGGAAAACAGGCAGTAAAATTGCAGATACCTCATCCAGCAATATTTTTACCAATACATCTCCTAAGGCAAGAGAGATAAGGGAAAAAAATAAACAAATGGGACTACATCAAATTCAAAATCTTCTGCATAACCAAAGAAACCATCATCAAAATGAAAATGGAACTATATGGGAAAACATATTTGCCAATGATACACTAGACAAGGGATTAATCTCCAAAATATATAAAAACTCATATGACAATACCAAGATAAACAATTCAATTAAAAAACTGGCAAAGGACCTAAATAGACACTTTTCCAAGGAGGACATAAAGATGGTCCACAGACGTATAAAAAAATGCTCAATGACACTAGCCATCAGAGAGATACAGATTGAAACCACAATGAGATGTCACCTCACACTTGTCAGAATGGCCATCATTAATAAATCAACAAACAAGTGCTGGTGAAGATGTGGAAAAATGGGAACCCTAGAGCACTGCTGGTAGGAATGCAGACTGGTGTGGTCACTGTGGAAAACAGTATGGTTTCTTCTCAAAAAATTAAAAATGGAACTGCAGTTTGACCCAGTGATTCTACTTCTAGGATTATACTCTAAGAATCCTGAATCACTAGTTCAAAATAACTTATGCACCCCTACTACGTTCATAGCAGCACTAGTCACAATAGCTAAGTGCTGGAAACAGCCCAAGTGCCCATCAGTAAATGAGTGGATAAAAAAAGAAAAAAGAAAAAAGACCACTGTGGTACATTTACACATGGAGTACTAAATAGCAGAAAGAAGAAACTCCCACCTCTTGCAATAGTATGGATGGAAATGTAAATTATGCTACATGAAATAGGCCCATTGGCAAAAGACAGTCTATAAGATCTCACCTAAGAGAGGAATCTAATGAACAAAATAAACCAACTAGCAAAATAGAACCAGAAGCACAGAAATATGGAACAGACTGACAGTGACCAGAGTGGATTGTGGAGAACGCAATAATGGAAAGAAGGGGAAAGGACTAAAGAAGATGTATGTAGCCCTGACTGGTGGCAGAGTGGATAAAGTGCCAGCCTGTGAACCCAAAAGTTGCTAGTTCAATTCCCAGCCGGAGCACATAATGAGGTTGCAAGCCAGGACTCCAGCCAGGTTCATGAAAGCAACCATACATTGATATCTCTCTCCCTCTGTCCCTTCCCCCCTAAGAAGAAATAACATCTTAAAAAAAGAAAAGAACATGTATGAATGACCTATGGAAATGGACAACAGCGTGAGGAGTGGCTGTAGAAGAGGAAGGTGGGCTGGGCAGGGAAGTGCCAAGGGGGAAAAGTTTGGACAACTGTAATATACTAACAATTAAAAATAATTTTAAAAAAATAAAAATAAAAAAAGAAAGAAAGAAGAAAGAGAATGGGGAAAATATGGACTTTGGAGGAGAGGGCAAAGCTGATCTGACTGCCCACAGATTTTCAGCCCAAGACAGGAGCACTGGGAAATTTGTGCATATTCAATTAGGGTATAGTGTTCTTGGTATGGAAAGACCCATAACTGTCTACACTGAAAAGTTTCTTTCAGGAAAATCTGCTCAGGTTCAAGGATCAGCATTATAGGCATTTCCATTTCTTGGGACAAAATTATGATTCAAGACCCTGAATTCTTAAAGATAAAGCTGGAGTGCAAATGATGCCATCTTCCTCCCTAAAATGCCTATAATTCTTCTGACTAATTCCCCAAACCTTCCGAGCAAAAACTGAACCAAGCTTTGATCCTTGTGAGCACCTTGTGGGCCAGGTGCACAGAAGCCTGAAGAATGAGGTGATATGGGTCCTTTGCCCTGGCTTTCACAACATGGAGAGGAAAAATGGCAACTTCCTATCACCTGACAGGAAAATGGAAAAACTCTCATTTAAGTCCAATTCGAAATCTGTTAAAAAGGATTGTGGCACTATCCCAACATGGCCATCATTTTACACAGGGTGCACTTTTCCTATGTTGATAAAGTTCTGCTCGAAGAGCACAAGAGCAACGTGAACATTTCAGCATTATTCTTAAATTTTAATTTTTAAAGTAAATAATTCTTATTTTAACACTACTATGGAAATTTTGGGATGACAAATATATGGTCTTGAATGATTTCTAAAAATATAAATTATTCTAGACATTTTAACAAAGTAGCAAAAAATTAAGTCAATATACAGTATATCTTTTCAAGACAATCCACAAAGTTAATCATGTTAGAAATTTCATATGCATTCAATATTTAGCATCAAATACCCTATTATAGAAACATTATATGTTCACTAAAACTTCTACTCAGTCTTTTATCAAGAAATTATCTATTTTGATTTGAAAAGCGTCCATTTGTCCTGGCTGGTGGTTCAGTGGATAAGGTGCTGGCCTACAAACCCAAAGGTTGCTGGTTCAATTCCCCAGCCAGGGCGTATAACCAGGTTGCAAGCCAGGACTCCAGCCAGGTCCACACCTGGAGGCAGGTGAAAGGCAACCATACATTGATGTTTCTTTCCCTTTCTTCCTCCCTCCTGGCCCTTCTCTCTAAAAATAATGAATACAATCTTTTAAAAAAAAAATTTTTTTTAAGCATCCATTTTGACAAACTATAAAAACTAGCAACTTTTTATGATAAAAATGTAAATCAAATTTAATAATCATTTGCCTTTCTTGAATTTAAGTCAGTTATCCCTACTAGAGTTTTGGGGTATTAGAATACAAAGACAGAAATCTGTTCAATAAAATTTCATTCATAAATAAAGTAAAATGTTCTAGCACTGTTACCCAAAGAAATATTTCTGTCTCAGGACATACTTTCCCCCCAAAAGTGTACAGAATAACAGAACCAGAATTTTCCCTGACAGCTCACCATTGACAAAGCATGTGTAAAACAAAACATTAAATACCAAGTCCTCTACACAGACAAAATTTACTGGAAGGAAATATTATTGTGTAATTAAAGGGCACTTGTTTTTATTACAACTAAAACTTTTGAGTTTACACAATATATTCTGAGAGACAGCCTAATAAGCAGTAGGGAACTCTGAATGGTTCTTTACATAAAAAATCCTTTTACATCAGAAGTTTTTTTGAGCAGAAGTACTGTACCTTCATGATCCAAAATATTACACATAAATGAACAGCAAAACAATTCACTTTGTAGTAAGAAAAGTATTTATCTTTTTCCCTTCACACATTATTCTGGAGGCTAATATCTTAAAAAATTGAGAATTTATAGTTTCCATTAATATTTCATTTCTCTATTTTTGTTTCCAAAATAAATTTTACTTCCAATTTTGAAAGTATAAGATATATATATTTTTTAATTTGGAGATGATTTTTTAAAAGATTTTATTTATTATTTTTAGAGAGAGGGGTAAGGAGAGACACAGAAAGGAAGACATACATCCATGCATAGTTGTCTTCCACCTATCTCCAGCTCAAGAGCTGGCTGGAGACCTGGTTTGCAACCTCTTATGTTGCCCTGGCTGGGAATCGATCCAGTGACCTTTGGGTTCGCAGGCTGGCGTCCTATCTACTGTGCTCCCAGCTAGGGCCCAATATTCCATTTTTTAACATGCTTCCTAGAAACACACTTTTAGATCTGCCTCCAGGAATATGTAGGTGGTAATGGGTGACTAAACCGTCTAACTACATGTTCTACTGAACACCATCTGCTCATTGTAAATGTGAACCTTTAAAGGATGACTTGAGGAACTTTTGAGCTATTGTTTAATGAATAAATATTCCTTTGTCTTCAACTAGTTAATCAATAACTACAAACTAAGATTTCAACCAGTCAATATCTTATGGAGTCAAACAATGAGATGCAAAATAATTGTTTACTAAATATTTATTCATTAGCACATTTACATAGAAGGCAATGTTCGCATGACACGAAAAACAGATGAAATGAAAGTTTTTCCAGTAGCCTGACCCACAATAAAAATAGTAATGTTCCATTTTTCTAATTCCCAACAAGATAAAATAATATGAACATAAATACTTTGAAGCTCACAAATATATGAATATAAAAGCTACTAAGATTAAATTCTAAAATGGATACAACAGATTTTGGGTTTGATTTAAACAGAAAAATTATTCAGATTAAATGTATGAAAAAATGTAAGGTTTAATGTTTCTAAAGGTCAGCTTGTAATTTTGTGAAGTGAACATATTGGTTAAATTAGCTATGGATGCCCAGTACTGTAATTGTTAATCATTATTAGTTAAGACAATCCAGCAACTTGTAAAATATTTTTATGACTTTTAAAAGAAGGACAATCTATACAGGCTCACTACAAATTTCTTTTTGATGAGTGTCCAGGATGACTCTTAAATACATGATGGTGGAAAGTCAGCCAGTGCAGGTGATATTTGAAGACATTCTGCTTTTGGTCACAAATCTGGCTGACCCCTTCAAAAGCTAAAGAGATGGAACAGTGTGAGTAATGCAGGAACATGTACAAAAATATATATCATCATTTTGGTTCAGGAGCATAGAAACTTTGCAGCTTCAGCCTTGTCACTTAATTTCTTTGGTCCCTAATTCCCCTGACCAGAAGGTAAGGAGGTTGGTCTACATGATTTCTAAGGTTGTTTTCAAAGATTAACTTCTTTGACTCTTAGATCACAGTGGTTGCCAGATGGACTTGAGTCAAGAGACTGACTGTCTAGTGCTTTTCGCTAGAAGATGTGAATACTTATAAAATGATAATAAGAAAGATCACAAATTGTGTGATCTCATCAGTTTCCAGAGAGGGCTATTTTAAGAAGTAATAAAAAGACAAAATAAAAATCACCATGGGATTTTGGGACTTTGTTCCTTTACTTGTGAAGTGGGGAAGTGTGGCTGATAACATCTGACATCCTTCGAATTCTAACAAGGCTTCCTTTTCTCTTCTATTTTCTAGAAGCCTCTTTCCTAGGATGTGTTCCCGTACGAATGAGTCAGAGAACTTCAAAGCCCATTTCGGTTTACGTGAGAAATATTTTAAAATTCACCATTTGCCTAAAATAAATCATTTCTTCATGTAGTCAGCTGGAATTTCATTATTAAGTTCTAAGATCATGACGTAAATACCACCACCTCCACTAGTGTCTACACATGAGTTATTCTAAAAGCACAGATATAACCATTAACCAAAAAAGATCTGCCTAAGAAATTCCCATGTACCTGGGTACTGTGCAAATCAATAAATAGATACTATTGCTATTGGTGTAGGTTAACAGAAACTCAGTGCTCTAATACCTTCTATTTTGTCCCTTGTTTTGATATTTTGTTGCAAGGTAATGTCTTTTGTAGAATTTGTAGCTTTAAGGACATAACAGACAGTATTTGTATGTTGTGACCAATGATACTGGAATAGGGAGGGACTAACACAGCTCAGGAATTCTCAAGTGTGCAAACCTAAAGATAAATCTAAGTACATGCATTTCTCAGGGTACAACTATGTGGGATCCCTTATTTCCAGTGCAACGTGTAAAAAACCTGTCTTAAGAAAACTCTCAAATCATTCAACATCAGCCACCATAAAGAGTCTGCCACCCCAGCCCAAAAGAGCATGCACAGCACATCACAAAGCACACACCTGGGAGGGATTACTGCCCTGGGAGAAGCATCTAGAGTTTTAAAAGTCCATTACATCTCTAGCACAGGGAAGGGAAAATGATGCCAACTACTACAATGCAAATGTAAGCAAACTAATGAATCCACAGCAAACAAAATCAGGGTTGCAGATTATAAAGAAAGTGAAAGAATCCTCAACCCATATATACAGCATTTCAAAAGATTACTAGGAAAGTTTGTTTTTTTGGTGTGTGTGTGTTTTTTAGTTTTAGTTTTTCGCCTTCCTCTGAAGCATCAGGGATTGGAGGCAGGACGCCGGTTACAGGAACTGGTGGACCAGTGGTGTGATTCAGTATGGCAAGTCCTATGTGCCTATAATAAAGGGGAAATTACAGCATATCACTTTGTATGCACACAGATCCAGGGACACATGCACTCCCTCTCTCAAGGGCTCTGAATTTTCATCAATAAAAATGTATTTAACAAAGATAAAATTTTATAGCAAACAAGAGAATATGGGAAGTGCAACAGTAGTGAAGAGAGTGACCTGACCATTAATAAGCAAAGATTAGTGGGACAAATTCCATGTGATGCCCGGCACCTATCAGACACACAGTATCTTTGGCATCCTTCCCCTGCTTTCATTGTGCCAAGCTGGCAAAAGGAAGAATGGCAACAAAATGAAACTATAGTTGGTGTGTCTAAGTTCTATGTGGAACACAATAATTGAGAATTTACCTGGCTGGCACAGTGGAAAGGCGCTGGCCTGCGAACCTAAAGGCCACTGGTTTGATTCTCAGCCAGGGCACATAACTAGGTTGCAAACCAGGCCTCCAGCTCCAGCCAGGTCCATAGCTGGAGGCAGGTGAAAGGCAACTATACACTGATATCTCTCTCCCTCTTTACCTGCCCCCTCCTCTCTAAAATAATAAAATCTTTAAAAAAAAAGCCATTTTTTCCCAAACTAGAAAGCTACAGGGATTAGTGGAACAACAGAAAATTCTAGCAGTCATGTTTATATAATTTTCCTATCACACCCAGTAGAAAGTTCCTTGAAGGCAGAGATTGTTTCTATTCATTTTTGTATCTACAAGGAAAGTGTACACAACACCTTGCCAATAAGCAGGCTTTCCCTAAACATCCCCTGATGAAGTAAATTCTTCCTGTCAGAATGGAATTTTAAATGTATTAAGTCTAAACTTAATCAAAATGGAGTAAAATTTGGGGTTTTACTTTATATTAGCAAAATATACCAGCAATTAAAGTGTTTTATGTCAGGTGCTTTTTTAATAAAAACAGTTTGCTGTGCTTTAAATTTGAAAACTCCCCAAGGTAATCCCAAGATGAGCAACTCTGTGCAGGCAACCACCCAGTCCTGTGGCAACGCAGGTCTTTGTTAACTGGATCTGTTAGTAGAAGCGGCACCACTACAGAGCAAGTGCGAGCAACCTCATCGCCCACTGTGGGGTGTGCACACAGCATGGTGTTGAATTCAAACAAAGGATGCAAAAAACTCGTTTCAGGATGTTACATTCAAGGCTTTGAGAAAATAGAAATGCACGTAAAAAGTGGTACCTTCCTATTAAGTACAAACCAACTAAATGTATCTTACATACACATATAAATGTAGGTATTTTTTCTCACCTTCCAAACAGCACTACTGTGAATGATACATAACTTCTGAAGCCTCCTTGTCATTAACAACTACATTTTGATTTTCTTAAAACAATACATCTTCATTTATTATGGCAAACAACCTAAGGATATCTTGATCACTAGAAAACATTTCTATGGGATTTCTTTTCTTCCCCCATTACAGGAGCTGAACTCACTTAACAAAATCAATGTATTGATTTCCTCCCTTCACATTAACACTTCCTGAGTGATTATAATGAACCTGCTCTTTTCCTCTTCAAAACATAGCCCTCTTCTGCATTAATATTATAGTAATAACCTCTCCATAAACCAGTAAAAGCATTAATATATGGTAATAAAGTTTTACCTGACTCACCCATTATCCTACTGAGTGCAGCATTTCTCGTCGGGGATTCATCAAGTCCCTCAATCCCACTGTAGAGGGAGTGAGAAATTCTTCGTTCTCTATCGTCCAGCACTGTTTCAACGGGCAGCTCAGGTCCAGAGGGGCTCCCAGGTGACTTCAGCTACAGAGAAATGGGGCACGGGAGAGTCAGGACTGGAGGCCCATTAGCAGCATGATGGACTTATAACAACTTGCCCAAGGCCTGCATCCAACTGGGTACCAAATGAACTACAACTTTTCACCCTGTACCAAAATAATTTGTGATGACAGCTCTGCCTAATGACCAACTTTCTGTGCCGCTTTAC
The DNA here is from genome assembly GCA_004026585.1 of Noctilio leporinus. Lineage (NCBI taxonomy): Eukaryota > Metazoa > Chordata > Mammalia > Chiroptera > Noctilionidae > Noctilio > Noctilio leporinus. The sequence goes on along the minus strand of PVIW01005483.1, from coordinate 20,276 downwards.
ACTGTGCCTCCCATGAAGTTGTCAGATTTCAACCACTGGAAGAAAAATATGTATATTAAAAGCCTGCTTTTAAAAAAATCTCATCTTGTTGCTCATTTTATTCAGCTTGACTGTTATTATCTGTTGAAATCAATTTAAGTTATGATTTAACTCAAAATTCTTCATAAAATGCTGTTCTGCACAAGGTATGCTTTTATCAGAATGGAAGCTGGAACTTAACTGTACTTTTGCACATGTAGTATGTATGTGCACAAAATAATTAGCACACATTTGTGTGTATGTGCATGTAAAATTAGTATTCATGCTATAAGACTTAAAGACCACTTGTCAGCTCAGGTGTCTTGAACAATACACTGAGCCTAAATTTCTTCTGCTAGACATTACAAATAATAACTATTCTGATTGTAATCTTAAGCAGGAGCTAGCGAATAACTGAAAAAAGCACTTTAATAGTATGTGAACAAGACAGAAGTGAGAACCAAATATTCCAATGAAACAGACAAAGAGGCATACTTCACAAACATACACAATCTATGAAATAAGCAAAGAATATAGGTCAAATTCTATCACTGCAAATACAATTGTATGTGGCATTCTTTAATAAAACATCAGTGCCTTATAAAATCATTTTTTTCATAAAAATAATCTGGATAAAAAGCCTATGTTAGTAAGGCCTTGAAATAAATCTGCTTCAGTGAGGAACAAAGCACACTTAACCACACTCTCCACAATGTGGGCTCTGAGGTTAGACCAATGGACTAATGCTGGTGCTGAGAGAGGTCACAGGCACAGTGCTTGGGGCAGGGCAGCCCTGCCCAGCCCAGCTGGGGAGGAGACTGCACTTTCCAAACAAATGAACCACCACTGTCACAGTTCCTTCCCCTGGACAAATTGTGATTTCTGTAAGAAGCTATCATCTGTTTAATATAAATGAGATATTTAATGAAGTTCCAAATTGTAGACTTATCTCTCCCAGTCTGATAAGCACTGGGGAGACTTAATGCGTTGAAGGGTCAACACAATTACAATTGGAGGCCCGTCCAACTGCAGGAGAATAATAAACTCGCTGTGCTAGTGAATTAGACTCAATAAGGTTTAAATTGTGAAATGAGGATTTATTACTTTTTTTTTAATTGCAGATTACAACTGACAGCTTTACTGAAAGTAAATGAAATATTCCATGTCTCTGATGTATAAAAATAAAAGGGCATTTTTTGAAAGAATACTCTGCCTAAACTCCAAGGAACTTTAGAGAGCTAAAATCAAACACACACAAAACAAATACTCTTCCCATTTAAGAGCAAGTGTATTTAAATTTTTTAAATGAGCACATACATTAAAGAGGCTTGCTATGCAAGGATCTACACACAAGACCCACATGGTATGCAACAATTTATTTCATTGGAAGACATCCTCAAGTTTCCTGAACTACATTAATTGAACTATATAACTGCAATTTTCTTGATGATAAAATCTTTATACAGCCCCTTCATGAGAAATCCCTAAATATCTCAAGAGACTACTTTAGAATTTTATAAAGTCAGATAACAATTAGATTTAAAAAATACATGTAGGCTTTCTAGAGAAAAACAATAAGATGCCTTTCAGACAGAACTTCGCACTTGACCATTTTCCTGGAAAAGAGGCAGTTTGCACCTCCCTAAAAATATCTATTTGCATCTCAAAAGACAGATTGAAATGAAGACATCAATTGCCTACTACAGAAATGTTCAACAGAATACAATGCCTTTTTATTTCCTTAAAAAAGAAAAATCCTGATTTTATAAATCTCTTGATTTGCAAGCTGGAAAAGGAGCAAAGGATCAGCCATGCTCACACAGGGAGGAGGTGGCGGCTGATCGCTGTGGCCCTGGGAGGGCAGCCCCACCTGGTGCAAGTCAGGCTTCTCCCAGGCCCTCTCTCAGTCTCCTTACATCAAAACTTTATAAAAATTAAGCCTAAATTGGGGGGCAGGAGCGATGAACTGCAATTTTCACTTCATGTTTGCTGTTTAAAGTGCTAAAATGGTCCTCCACCCAGCTTCATTCAGTTCCATCCCCTTATGTGCAGGAAGGCCTGACACCAACAGAAGAAAAATGTATTCCAGGTTGTAGCAAGTCAACTCACATTGTGTCGCAGCATAAAGTGATAGTCTTTTTCTAAAATAATGTGAAAATGTTCATCACAGGTCAAAAAAACACCTTTACCAGCCCACTTATTTCACTTTGTAATCACTATTCTTAAGAAATAATAATCACATGGACAACAGGTGGGATTGACTTTGGGGGGAATGGGTGGGTGGGTGGGGGGACAGAGGGGAGCAAAAAGGGGATGGATGTAATACAACAACAATAAAATTAAAAAAGAAATAATAATCAATATTTATCATAACTTTATTAACACAGGTATAAAAACTGGGAATTATCTCAATCTCTAAAAATAATATAAATAACATGGTCTTTTTCAAAAAGGCCCTGGCTGGTGGCACAGTGGATGGGGCACCCGCTTGCAAACCCAGGGGTTCATAGTTTGATTCCCCAGCCAGGTCTCTAGCTGGGCCTCTAGCTGGGTCCGTGGCTGGAGGCAGGTGAGGGGCGGCCATGCACTGGTGTCTCTCTCCCTCTCTGCCTCTCTCCCCCTCTACCTCTCTCCTTTCCCCTCTCTCTGGAAATAATAAATGGAATTTAAAAAAAAAAAAAAGGCATATATCTTTTAAAAAATGCAAATGATTTTATATCACTTTTATAATCAGAAAATAACAAATGCTATTTAATAACAAAAAACTGGATACTGTCCAATGAATATGCTTTTCATTATGTACTTGGCCTTCTCTTTTCTTCTTATGAAAAGTTAAAACCTAGATTTCTTTTATAAAACTATTGCAGTTTCTGTGGGGTTTAGTAAAATCTCATATTGTTTCAAATATACATTAGTGGGTCAAATGATGTCTTTCACATAACGAAAATATATCCCACCATCTTGACTATAAATATGGAGAAGTTAGCAGAGATACAACCTTCACCCCTTCCACAAACTGGGAATTGGATCATACTTAGTACCTGCTATGATCTCATCATTCAATATTTCAGTCATCATGGACTTAATCTAGGTTATCTGCGATGCCTGGCACAGAGCACACACTGTGTGAATAATTAGATGAACACATTTATTTCTAAGTCAATGACTCAGTTTCCTTAAAATGGTTTAGAGAGCTTATATACAGGGTGTGCACCATAAATTGGCAATAACGTTGCATTTCCTTATTTCATGTGCTTCTCATTAATTTTGAAAAACTAGGTTTCCGAGATTATGATTAAACATCGTTGTTTCAGATATAAAGTATTCAATTCTGAGAGCAACCATCATGTCCAAGGAATACGATGTCAGAGCAACCACAATTTCTGGACTGCACGCAGGGCAAACTGCTAAGGAAATTGCAGACTTCAATAACATCGCTTGACATACAGTTGACAACGTAAAGGTGTATGATGCTGATCCTGATGTCGCTACACCAACAAGGAAAACACATAAGGCACACAAGGATCACACAAGTCCAGATATTGTACACAGAATTCAGTAGATCATCAATGAAGATCCAGGAAAGTCAATGCACTCCATAGCAAGGGAACTGCAGATGTCAGATGCAACGGTTCACAAGATTATTGCTAAGGTTTCAGATACAGGTTTTATGTTCTTAGAAGAGGCCAGTTTAGGACACAGCAGACAAAAGAATGGTGCTTTGAAAAAGCAAGGACACTGCTAACAACATCGAACAATCCCAAATGAAGAAAACCCTCTGATTTTCTTCTCTTATGCAAAGAATTATCAGCAGGACCAGTCAACAGAAGAAACAAAAGGTGGCTCTGTGAGAATCTTAATGAAGCCCCAATTGTCATGAAAATGAAATTTTTCCTGCTACAGTGATAGTATTAGGTGTTGTCTACAATGAAGGAGTTATCATGACCCTGCATTTGTTTCCACAAGGCTTGAAGGTGACTGCTGATGTTTACCTTGATGTTTTGAGAGAAGTAGTTGTACTGTGGATGAAGCAAGTTGCAAATGGATGTCATTTTATCTTTCAACCAGATAGATGGTGCACCAGCACACAACACCAAAAATGTGCAAGAATTTTTCAGTGTCAATGTTCCTGATTTCTGGTCAAAGAAAATCTGGCTGTCTAGTTCACCAGATGCAAATCCTTTAGACTATTTTGTATGTAGCAACTTCTCTCTCTTTTGTGAGAGAGAAGTTAATAAACAACCTCATTCCAATAAAGAGGCTGTTAAAGCTAAGATTAAAAACATGATGATGTCCATGGATAAAGAAAAGTGAATTAAAGCATGCTCAAAATTCGAATTTTATGTACTTGGCCTTCTCTTTTCTTCTTATGAAAAGTTAAAACCTAGATTTCTTTCATAAAACTAATGCAGTTTCTGTGGGGTTTAGTAAAATCTCATACTGTTTCAAATATACATTAGTGGGTCAAATGATGTCTTTCACATAATGAAAATATATCCCACCATCTTGACTATAAATATGGAGAAGTCGAATCGAGTCTATGAATGCACCAAATGAAGACTTTTAACAATTAAAAAATAATGACTATGTTTATGTATTTACATATAAGAATAAATTTATTTCAATATAACGGATTTGTGGTATGTTGTTTATTTGACTAAAATTTTGCCAATTGATTGCGCGCACCCAGTACACTAGATTACTACAAAGCAGATCTTTAAAATTCATGAACTGCACAGTGTTGAAATTAACAGAAACTGACCTAGATTCCAACTGTACTTTAGGAAAGTGCTCATACCACACAACACATGAAGACAAAGCAATGAATAAGACAGGGTTCAACTTTGGAAAACAGTGGCTGCAATTTTAGGGTCCAATTTCCTGCATGAAAGCAGAAACTCAACATTTCCGTTCCTTACTCATGTGGACAAAAGTAAGGATCCAAGAGGTGAAGGAAGCTCCCAGAGTCATTCTACCTGTACTGGGCTGACCCAGGGAGTAACTGATTCTGTTGGATAATAGAGCCTGTGCTTTCACTGTACACTGCCTCCCAGTACAACTAGAATGTAAATTGCCTGAATAACACAGTCACAGTCCATTAGACCCATTCACAGTGCAGAGGAAGAATGAAGCTTTGCTTCTCAATTACTTTTCCACTGCTTTGGCCTTGCAGCTATTAAGCAAATCTTTTGACCTCTCCACATATATTCCTTAATACATAAAATGAACAGAATCATAAATGATATCTTAGGCCTCTTCCCATTCTAATTCTAAGAGATTAAAGCTAGAGAGGAAATTCATTTTAGAGCAGTGCGTGACAACTAAGTCCTTCAGTATGGGGTCTAAGACAAAAGCTCACCTGGCCATATTCTCTTTTGGTACTAAGGCAAGACTTCATATGAAATCATGAACAGAGATGTGATAAAATAACTGAAAGCTATGCTAAATTACAATTTCTACTGTAATATTAATTTCCTTAGAACATTTAAAATCAGCATAATTCCCATACAAAGGTTATCGTCATACTCAAAGAATGAGGTCAGGTATTGGCTTCCATTTCCACCTATTCTGCTTCAAGATATATACTCAAAAAGCTCTTCCTTTGTGATGATACCAATGTTTCTGCCTCTTGCTTTATGTATTCTTTATTTTAGTATGCTATACTTTACACCCCCATGACTATTCTGTAACTACCAACTTGTGTTTCTTAATTCATTCACCTTTTCACCTGTCCTGCAACCCTCTTCCACCCGGCAACCATCAAATGTTCTCTGTATCTGTGAGTCTGTTTCTGTTTTGTTTTCCACATTCCACATATAAGTGAAATTATATAGTATTTCTCTGATTTATTTCATTCAGCATAAAGCCCTCTAGGTCCATCCATCTTACAGTAGGTTACAAGATTTCATTCTTTTTTATAGCTGAGTCATATTCCATTATATATACGCAGCACTTCTTTATCCTATTGATCGTATGCTGTTTCCATAGCTTAGATATTGTAAATAATGCTGCAAAGAACAAATGTGTCCATATTCCTATCTGAATTAGTGTTTCACTGAAGTGATATCACTATGTCCTTCTTTGTCTCTTATACCTTCATTTAAACCCCACTTTGTCTGGTATAAGTACTGCTACCCCAGCTTTTCTTTCCCTATTTTCTTGAAATATAATTGCTATCTCTTTACTTTCAATCTGTATGTGTCTTGTGAGCTGCAGTGGGTCTCTTGTAGGCAGCATTATATATGGGTCTTGATTTCTTATCTCTTCAGTCACCCTAAGGCTTTTAATTGGAGCATTTAATCCACTTATGTTTCAAGTGATTGCTGATACATATGTAGTTACTGTCATTGTATTATTCATATATGTTTTTTACCTTCTTAAAGAAGATCCTTTAACATTGCTTGTAATACCTGTTTGGTATTTGAGGACTGGCGGTGACTACAGTGAAGGAGCTGTTGTAATGGGCCAGCCCTACAGAGCAGAATTCACTTCAGGGGAACTCTGGGCCTACTGAATCTATACTTTAGGTGCCTCGTATTTAGAGGTAGGTGGGTGGTGCTCTGGTGTGGTCTGAAGTTGGCTACCCAATATGTTGTTTTCTGGGGCCTCTTGGGAGGGGCTCTGATGCAAGTCAAGGTCAGATATCTGTACCCTGCTGGGGCCATCCAGCATGCACCATAAAGCAAACTGCTGGTGGCTGCTACCTGTGCTGGACTGGGGGTCCCCACCAGAGGCCAAGCTGTAAACTGAGTCCTCCTGCCACTAGTGCAGAGACTGGGATCACTTAGCAAGAGGTATAGGGCACACCTGATTTTAGAAAAGTCCGCAGCAGAGCCACAACAGACTGTTTGCATGGGGTAGTGTCAGGGAGTCACCAAGGTAGGTCAGGTGCTAAGCCAGGCTGATGGAGACTCAGATGTGGTACCAGCAGTGTGTACAGGCTGAGCGGCAGGAGGGTCAGCAAAGGAGCAATGGCCTCTGTTAGCTCTTGTCTGGGAGAAAGCTGCCATTAGTTCTTGCCCTGATGCTAATTCTTTTTCTCCCTCTCTGCTCCTGGTTCCTTTCAATCTACTACCCAGCACTGAAGCTCAGGGAAAGTGAGTTTGAGTAAGTCTGTGTGTGGGTCCTTTAAGGGGAACTCCTGGGACTCCAGAAACCCTCTGTCTCCCTCTGCCTCAATTCCTGCTGGTTTTTACCACCAGAAGTTATGGGGTCTTACTTTTCTTCCTGGCACTGGAACCCTGGGTTGGGACACATGGTGCAAGGATGGGACCCCTCTTTTCTCAGGGGGAAGCTGTGAATCCAAGACACCTCTCCTAATTTACTGTTGCACAAGGGTGTGGGGCCAGTCCTTCAGGGGTTTCTGGCCCTTCTACCAGTCTTGAGGAAGCTTCTTATTTATATCCTCAGCTGCAGGACTTCCTTTCAGCTGGAATTCAGGCTACGCTGAATGCTGGTTGTTCTGTAGTTTAGCTGTAATTTTGATGTGGTTGTGAGAGAGGCAAGTACTACGTTTACCACTTTGACTGGAACCCTGCCTAATGTATTCTTGTCAATGAAAAAGAATGCCAAGATTTCAGAAATTTTTCTCCAGAAAGTTAATCTATCCTTCAGGGGCACGAAACAAGGGGAAATATTTTTTCCTCTCTTTTTATAAAAGAAACAATTATTGCTTCGGAAATGGCTGAAAATATACTTAAGCGCATCAGATGTAAGGAGCAAAAAAAATTTAAAAATCAGTTAAAAAAAAACACTAACTTTGTTACATGTTTGATAGTTTTCTCAGAACTTCAACCTCTAGTAGTAACTAAGTTACCCTTTCCTTCCGAAAGTGCCAGATTGTCTAAGATTATTTCCCTCACTGCTCAGTCCATGTTCATGGGTCAGTGGTGGGCTAGACACCAGTGACGGAGAAACAGACATGGATGGTGGTTGAGATCCTACCCATTTCAGAATTTATCCTTCCCACAAAAGGAACAAGGAAGGAAATGGTGATAGTGTGGTAGCTGCTAGGTGAAGGTCAATGTACAGGACTAAGGAAATGCTTTGGAGAGAGAAAGTGAAAACCTAGTGGCTGCCCTTGCTGGGAAAAGGAGCAGAACAAACTCCTGTGGGAAACCTGGTGGCAGGGCAGAACATGTACATCTGAGAAAGCAGTGCAGAGAAGACACAGCAGAGGCCGCACAGGGACCGCTCAGGGGTACAGGTGCCAGTTCTGCAGGTCCCGTGGGTGCTGGAGTGGAGACTGGCTCCAGTCCTAGAGAAGACAGAAAGCTCCTGAAGAGTTTTCAGTCAGAGTGACAGATCAGCTTTTTTTTTTTTTTTTTTTTTAAAGTGAAACCTCCCTGACAGTGGAGTAGAGAGGGGTATGAGAGAGAACTCCTGACCACAGAGAAGGCCTTAGGAAGCAGCAGCTGTGAGCCCAGGGAAATGATGGACATAAATGTGGGTGGTGTCAGAAGGAAGGAGGAAAGTGCTAAGAAGAGACTCCACAGACACAGCCTAGAGACACAGTGAAGGCTTTTAAGAGATCAAATCCCAGATCTTTGGATTTGACAACTGAAGGAATGATGGTATTATTTAAGAGGGGGTGGACAAAGTACCTCAAGGAGGAACTGACGTTGGAAAAGGCCTAGGTAAAGTTTGGGGCACCCTGGAATTAGGTGTGTGAGAGACATACTCGTAAATACACCCAGCCTGGCTCCGTACCTAGAATGGAGTTCTGAGCGGGAAACAGGGTCATGGGACTCACTGTGACATAGGTGGTACCTGCAAATGAGGAAACAGAGATCACCCAGGGATCCTGAGCAGAGGAAGAAGAAATGACCCAGAAAGAGCCCTGAAGAGCACTGACAAGAAAAGAAAAAATAGAAAAGAAGAAAGGGAAGAGCCCAAGTAAAGTAGGAAAAAAATGGAGAGAGCAGGTAACAAACGACTCAAGACTGAGGTGATGTTCAAAGATTCCTGAAAGGTCAAGCAAAACAGAATGAGAAATGACTTCCAGAGAAAATCTCAAATGTGTTGTAGAGGGATAAATACTAATGAAACTCACGGTAAAATGATATCTAGTATGGAGGTATGACAGTTTATTTTTTGAAATACTAAAATAATATACACCACTTCCCACAAACAAGGGCAAGGAAAGGTGTGACAAAGTACAGAAAACCTTCTGTAAACTCTCATCTTCTCTAGCTTGAAATTAAGTATGCAAATGCTTGATTTAAAAATGTGTTCATAAGATACAGTTTTGCGATTATTTCTAAGACTGGACTATACACCTTACTAATCGCTCCAGAAGAAGAAAACTCAAGCACTTTGTGTAGCTTGAGGTTCACTCATGACAAGACACATTATGATTTTATCAATAGTTGCCGTAGCAATAGTTACACATACCCTCTCATTAATTCAAATTAATGTCTTTCCAAAGATAATATAAGTACAGCAGCAGCAAAATGGGAAGCTGAATGGAGCTCTTCCATCTTCATATAAGTCTTTAGTTAAATGCTGTCAGTATAAAAGGCTTCTCACTAGTATTATAAAGGAAGTGATAAGATTTTTTGATATAATTGCTTTATAAGCTTACTCTACCCTAAGAAGTAGTAATAACCAGTAATGTATGAAAATGATATCATGAGGAACACTGAATATAAAATGTACTACTGTCTACTGCAGCTGCTCCCAGACGTAAACCATTTCATTCACGTAAATTCATATGCAGAGGTGAACAAGACACAGATACTTCAGAGGGATTCCAATTTCATGTCTTTCATAGGGCCACAGGGAATAAAATCGGTGCTTTTCTCAAAACATCTTCAAGCTGGAATAGGTTTGCTTTGCTGCTGTTTGGGGCACAACAGGGATCATCTGACTCAGACAAAAGCACATCTGGACTCAGGATACTGACCTTAGTACATTTCTTATGTTTTCAGTCTCTTTATAACAATCCATATTTTCTTGTGAAGAACTCTGAAAGGTGTTGCCAATTTTAGACTCAGAGAGTCTAAGAGCATAATCTACTACTGTACAGTATAAATTCTCTGGGACAAGGGCCACATCTGCTTTATTCACTTTCGAATCTTCAGGACCTAAGACATTTTCTGATTACAGTGAATATGCAATAAACATCTGTTTAATGAGAATGTACTGTTTGAGGAATGTGAAACTCTTCAGTTTCAGAAAAAACTAATAAAGAACAATGCATCTTGTAAACTTACTGTTGAGAATTCTTCAGGTAGCACTTTAAAGGGCTTTCATTAAAAAGACCCCTTAATGATTTGGCAACCAATAAAAACTATTATTCAAGAAAACTAATCCAGTAGCCTCCTATGCGGGATTAGCATTTATAGATATATTATAAATGTGAACGTTTCTACATCACACTGTTTTCCATTCTGAGGTTCTTGGTTAGTTACACTGTTCTCTTATTGGTGTGAAAATTAATTTAATTACTATGAACTCATTCAACATGTGTACATTAAATATAAAAGTCAATAGTCAATAACCTTTCAAACATTGGTCGCCTCTACACTGATTACCCAATGAACTCTCAGAGCACATTTTTATTGCAAAGTAAAACTGTATTATAGGATTGGACAAGTGATCATCCCAACCTAAAAATCTTGCTTTATATTCTCATTAAAGATGGATTTTTAAAATTAAGAAAAACACAATGTAGTATTTTCAGTTTGTATGATTTGCCAATAACTTTTTCTTAGCGGATTAAAAGTGTGGGAATTTGAACATTAATAAAAGCAAAAACAAATTGTATATTTTCTACAAGTTTTGTTCTTTGTAGTCGGTCCCAACTATTTTCTATTGAAACGCATATTTTATAATAAATCTATAAAATTTGTTTTCTTTTTAGGTTCAAATACTAACTTTTGGTTACATATATTTCTTTTGTTGCTGTTTTTAAAAGGTTTTATTTAATTATTTTTAGAGAAAGGGGAAGGGAGGGAGAAGGAGAGAAACTCTGATGTGCGAGAAACAGTGACTGGCTGCCTCGCGTTTGCGCCCCAGCTACAGCCCAATCCATGACCCAGGCCTGTGTCCTAATCAGAAATCAAACTGGAGACCTTCCACTTTGGCAAGCTGATGCCCAACCAACTGAGCTAAAATTTCTTTTAACTTAATTTGCAAGTAACCTGCTAAAGAAGAACAGGTTCCTACTTCAAATTTTTTCACTTTTTGTGAAAACATGATCATGCCATTCCTACTCACCCCTAATTACATAGTGCAGTGTATAATTTGAACCAACCCTGGTATTCTATAATAGATATCACTGAAACAGCAGGCACTCTAGGGGGAAACACTCAACCTTCGGTGGAGGGGAAAGTGGAGATAGGAGGTATGATTGGACGCTCAGCACTTTGGACAAAGCCAAAAGACACTCCCCTCAGGGCCTTTGTTAGAGGCCTCCACTATAGGTAAACAAAGGAACAGCTGTTGTTTCCAATTTGCTTTCTCCCTACCAGCCACACGCGCTGAAGAGAAGCAAACTGTCAGCTCTGAGCAGGACGGTGTTATTCCAGCTAAAGCTGCCTTTAAGGTTCCCATCTTATCTGTTGAGTTGTCAATAGACATACTAATGCACAAGTAGGTATATGCGGTCTGTACCAAAAGTATTGGCAGTGCAAACTCTTTTAATTATACTAATATTGGCTCAATACTTTCAGGACAAGCCTCATATTTTGACCAGAGAATTAAGAAAACACATAACAACTCACTGATAAAACAACAGCACCCAAAGATAATTTATAGTGCTTTGAGGTAAATCTCAGGACTTGCCATTCTCTGTCCAACATTGGGGCTGAGACTTAGTCTTATTACAATTTCAAATGCTAGTGCCTTTTGTCTTTTTATCTCTTTATTCTTTTTACCTCATTGCATTTGCTGATTCTTCTCGCAACAATGAGCTGAATCATTCCCCGCTTGTTCCCTTCAGTGGACATAGACCTTCTGAGGGTTTCCATGGCATCCTGGTTTGTCTTGCCCAACAGGGATTCTCCATTCACTGCTATCAGCTGATCATTCACCCGAAGTCTTCCATCCTGGGAAGCAAGCAGGTAAAAGTAAACGCTTTTAAATAGTCTGTTATAAAAGAAATTGTTTTCCTTTTAGATGAAAAAATACAAACAAAGCAAAAAAAAAAAAAAAGGGGGGGGGCTTTAATCCTAATGAATTTGCCCAACTGAATACTAGCATAATAATGTCTAAGCTGTCACTATAGCCTTTGTCCATTTCAATCTTTTATACATGTATAAATCAAGTCATTATCATAATCTGTTTACCAAAATAGCATACTAATTAAGGGACACAAAGTGATTATTTTCTTGCTTCCAGAGACACCCATAGAGGTTATTTACAACCCAACACAAGCAACAGCTCAAGGCTATGAGATAAGTACAGAGAGAAGTGCCCCCTTAATAAGCTGCTGGGAAATTTTCTCCAGCCTGGGGAATGGGACTAGGGATGCAGACAAAGGGAGTAGCAAAGATGAACCTTTATTGTACAGCAGCTCCGTGCCAGACTCTAAACTAAGTCTTTGCATAAATTGTCTTAATTTAACTAGAATGATTACGAGTTGTCAATTCTGAGACAAAAAAAAATGGGGAGTTGAAGTCATGGAAGCTATCCAAATACGAGAGATCACTAACATTTATTCTAGTTGTTTGATCATGGATGGGATATTATGAAACAAACAAACAAACAAAACATTTGTTACTTGTTAAAGGATATCAGAATATGTCAGCCCCAAATACCCAACTTTGGTATAAGCAGCTTAAGAATTATTTGGAGCTGAAGGCAACTGAGAAATGGTCTGCACAGGAGGGATTCTCTACCCCCTCCCACTTTCTGCCAAAACGCAGGACATACACTTCCTTTAGTGAAGGTTCCCCCACCCCTTTCCCAAACCAGGGTAGGGAGGACAATATTCACCTCCAGACAAAGATAGCAGTGAGAGCAGCCTGCATAAAAAAACCTCATGAAATTAATCATACCAAGCATTAGTTTCCCCCACATAGTTATTTGCCTTCCCAAAAGTTACAGTCCCTAGAAGTCCAATCTCTTTTTCCTTTTTAAACAGTTCTTCACAATCTATCACCCTTTGTATAAATGGTATATAAGCTTCCAAGTCTTGTTGTTTCAGTTTTCACTTCTTTTCTGTGGAGCCCCAATATACATAAAATTTTAAAAAGAGTTTCAATAAAATTTAAAACCTTTTTTCTTCTGTTAATCTGTCATTTGTCAGTATAATTCAAGGCCTCAGAAAGTTTGTTACCCCTTACAATATATCTGTTTCCAAAACAGGTACAGGGTTAAAAATAAACATTTAAGTTAACAGGCATATACAGCTGATTTGCTTACTTTAGATGCTGCTCCTCCATTAATAATGGACTTGACAAAGATTCCCAAATCTGCATGATTCTCTTTTGACCGGTTGCCTTTGACACTGACCCCAAGGCCTGCTGATCCTGAATCATTAAGTGGAACTTCAAATGTCAGGAATTCCCTGGTGCCATCCGGTGTGAGAACAACATCTTCCTCTTCTGCTTTCTAATAGGGAACAAAATTGCACAGCACATTATATTCCAATGTCTCTTTCTCACAGATATTTTTAAAGGCTGCTAATGAGCAGTTCATAATCGTCACAGGCACGGAATCTCCTACCACAGTTCCATGCCAAGATCCAGCATAACAGTGCATGCTCCTTCAGGTGATTCCTGAGGCTAGCTGTTAATACAGCACTTGTTTCAGTATTAAAACAAACCCAAACCAGATTCTCAGAAAGCTAGGGGAAAATGTTACGAAAGGACTTAAGACGTGTAGACTCCTAGAGTTCGGGATTTTCTTTGGGTCAGGGGAGAAGGTCTTTTTATACAGGCTGGGGCAAATGTAGGCTTTCAGATGTATATGAAAGTTTATTTTTGTATTATTAATTATTGTATTATTTTCAATAGAAACAACTGTAAACCTACTTTTGCTCCACTCTGTATAAATTCTAAACCACAGGCAAAAAATGGTGCTGTAAGAATCAAAATAAATAACTAATTTGTCCCTTTTTTCATTAAGAATTTTTCATATCATTAATAGTTTTAGTAGAGATAAACAACACCAGAGAAAAAATTTCACAATACTGAACCATACATATGGTATTACTTATGCAATATTGTTTAATTAAGCATATGCAAGCTTTAATTTCATAATTGCAGTCATCAAAACATAAAACCATTTCAGAACATAATATATTTTAAGTTATACAAGTTCTTGCTCATCTTTAACACAGCAACGTAGAAATAAATCCTTAAAGTATAACCTGATTAAATGCAGTGAGATGGCATATTCTGTTCATAAAAATGCGTGCTACAAGAGGAAGCAGTATGGCTCCTGAGCCTCAAAGCCAAGACTTTCACCACTGAAATCTCTATACTGGTTTCTCCCAATGAGGAAGGCCAGAGTTCTTTTTCACACTCAGTATTTCCAACCACATGATGGACATGCAGCAGGAGCTCTTCAAATCACAACTACGTGCCTCATCTAGTACTACAACACATTTCTCCTCCTCTTTCCCCAATTTTGAAATATTAATCCAGCATCCACCTAGTCACTCAAATTGAAATTATCAAGCTATAATTAAACAATGGTTAAATATATAGTGGTACATAATTAGGCTGGAATATAATACCTCCTTTAAAAAGATTATGCTTCTAAACAATGGTTCAATTATACACATAAAAGCAGGCTGGTGCAGAGTGATGGAAATATGGGTAGACTTAAATTCTCTCCTTTGTAACACAATACATTTTTAAAATTTTCTAATAACAAAGTAAATTAACATAATTATAAAATAATTTTAAAAAGGAATTTAAGGACTTAACATGTAATCTGAAAGATCTCAATCAGATAAAATGATTTTTACAAGTATGGACTTAACCAGTAAGAGATTATTTTTAGACTATTTTAATACAAAGAGATATGCTATTTTAAAAAGCATAAATCTGTAATAATGTAATTGGTAAAGTGATGTTCCTAACTTAATGACATTCATTGTTATCATTTTATGGTACGAAATCCATTGTGCCAGCTCAAAGAACCACCTCAGAGTTATGAGAATAAGGGACATTTCAAAAATAATCATTAATATTTTAATCAGGAAATCTACACATAAAAAATATAAATAAGAACAGCTTTGTAAAGATTCAAGGCAATGTCTATGTTAACTAAACAAAATAAATAAATTTCAGTATCCCAGTAAGTAGAAAGCCTAAGCTGACTCAGTATAAGAACTTTCTTATATTTAAAATATTCCTAAGGAATAATTACAGCTCAAATAAAACCAATATATTGAGGAAAAATAAACATCAAGTACTTATACCAAAATACTGTTATCATTCATTATCACATATTTATTATGGAAAGGTATCTTTACATACTTTTTTCCTCTATAAACTTTTACCCATATGGTTCAAAACAAAGAATACTAATGAATTTTTTTAAATGACCAGAACTGCATCAATATAAAATCTCTTATAAAAACATAATACAGCCCTGGTTGGTGGCACAGTGGATAAGGCATAAGGCACCGGCCTGTGATCCTAAAGGTCACTAGTTTGATTCCTAGCCAGGGCACATAACCAGGTTGCAAGCCAGGTCTCCAGCCAGGTCTGTAGCTGGAGGTAGGTGAAAGGCAACCAGACACTGATGTCTCTCTCCCTCTCTCCCTTCCCCTCTCTCTAAAAGTAATAAAATAATAATAATAATAATAAAAAAAATTTTAAAAACCCAACAACATGATATATAGGTAAATTTTCATCTTTAAAATACTAAATAGCATCAAAACACACCAGTCCCCTTCTCTAAATTCAGAAGTAACTGAAAGATAAAATGTACTCTGTGCATCAGTATTGATACTCCTAGAAAAGTGGCTCTTGAAAAGACATGGAAATGGAAGAGTCCATGCTGGGCATATTTGGATCCAATCACTTAGGATGTTTATTTGCTCTTCAAAAACCATTTATATGCTTCATTACAGATAACTGTTACAAAGCATTCATAGTATAAGGACTACTTTATTCAGATACAAAGGAGAAAATAATTTTCTATCACCTTGATTATTAATTTCACCTAGATTCTGTATTTCATCAAGTTTCTTAACTCAAATTCTTTCTACAGAATTTTTCTTCAGGCCATTCCCCTCATAAACATACAAGTATGTATACTCAGTGACTTTTTTCCATCAACGCAGCCAGTTAGTTCTCCCTTTGCTCATTCTTCTATTGGCAGTTTGCTCTTCTAATATTCAGAAAACAGAAAATTTTTACTGAGCATGTTAAATGCAGGAAACCAATGGAATAGGCAGTATGGAAGCTATTTACTCTCCCCCTATCCTCAGAGCAGCAAAAAAAAGAGTACTTTCATCTGGATGCATCTGCTAAATGGGTAGATTAATGAGAGGGAGAAAAAGTATTAACTGTATTCAGTAGCAGAAAAATAATCATGAGCTAAGCCTCAATATTTGAAATTTTTGATGAGTGCACAAAATACTATGAAGAGGGACAAAAGAAATATAATTTGATACATATCATCTGAGTGCATAAAATTACAGATAGGAGTACAGCAGCTATATGAGGCTCTGAAAAAAAATAAATGACTCAGCACACATTTTGTCATTTGTGAAATCTGATTCTTGCTTTAGTTTGATCTTTGGTCCCAGTTACTGACACAGAGCTCCTGAATCCCCCAGAATTTTTAGTGATAAGAGCAATTTTTTTGTTCTAATGGTGCTTCTTAGTGGGTTCCCGCATGGGGGCTGATCACACAAAAATCCAAGCCACATCCAGAACTTTCAGCCCCACCTCTACTCTCTAGAGAGGAAAAGAAATAGAAATGAAGTTATAAACAATCACATCTACATGATGAATCCTCCATGAAAATCCCAAAAGTATGGGGTTCAGAGAGCTTCCAGTTCAATAAACACATCATATACCAGGAGGGTGATGCATCCTGACCCACAGGGGCAGGAGGAGCTCTTGAGCTTGGGACTTCCAGATTTCACCTAAATATCTTTTCAAATGGCTATTCATTATGTCCTTTAAAACAGCCTTTGTCATAAATCAACAATACTAAGTGAACTGTTTTCCTGGGTTCTATGAGTTGCTCTCAATTATTGAACCCAAGGAGATGGATGTGGGAACCTCTGGTTCGTAGCCACATCGTAAGTTGTATTGACACTGGCATCTGAAGGGGGTCACAGCTAGTGGAGCAAAGTCCTTAACTTGTGGGGTCTTCACTAACTCCAGATTAATGTCAGAATTGTTTGGTACCGAAAACTCCCACATCTGGTGTCAGATGTCAAAAAAGTGTGAGTAGAGAAGTAACAGCAGAGTTAGCTCTTGCTCATTGCTCCACTGTAATTTACTGATTTCTCTCACACTCCCGCTCCATAATTAATATCTTTATTGCATAGGTCATAATAAACTAATAAAGTATGAACATTACCACAACAGGTTGGAAAAAGGTGTAAATGAGCAATTCCTTACAGATGAGTGGGCCAAAAGTAAGAGGTTCAATTTTACTTGCAACAAAAGACATGCAATTAAAAAGTTATCAAATTACTAAAACAAATTTTATTTTAAGTAATGAAATTCAAGAATGCAGGTGTGGTAAAATGGGTAGTTTCTTCACTGCTTTCACTGCTGGCGAGTATACAAAAAGGTACACTATTTATGGGAGCCAATTTGAAAAGGCTTATCAAAAGCCTCTATATTTTGCTTCCTGCTTAACCCAGAAATAAAAATTTTAGTATTATGTCATTAAAAAACCAACTGTGGTCAGAAACAATGATTTAATTGTTAGGATATACAATGCTCTAATCACAACAGCTAAAAATTGAAAATGAACTACACATAAGATATCAAATAGATTAAGGTATACTACACAATAATACCATTAAACTATTACAGTGTTTTTAAAAACCATTTAGACAGAAAAACACTATGACTAAGAAACTGGGTTTTATCCTGTGGGCTTTCATAATTTCTAGTACTTCAAACCCACTATGAATCTCGATATCCTGCCTATTCTTTTAAATTGTTTACTCTTTTCATAAAACTTCATGAGAAAGGACATATAATTCTTTCTTTCTGCTTGGGACATAACATTTATTAGCTACATGATATGTACCTGGAATATAATATAGATTAGTCACATAGTGAAGCAAATCATGAAATAATGCACATCAAAATGGTGATAATGAAGTCACATAATTGCAGGCCATTGATTTTTTCTCCTATGTTTGACTGAAGTTTTCTACCATTAAAATAACTACTTTTTGTATTATAAAAACCCTACTGTATACCATTTCTTTAATGTTCCTTCATAAAAACAGTGTGGAAGATGGGAAAGAGAAGGACTATCACAAATGGTGGGCAGGGGCAGGTGCTGGAACAGGGAGGACTGACTAGGGATGGATTCTTGACATAGATCTTGCAAAACATTACACCATAGTAGTGACCATCACATTCTCACACCTAACAAGAGTTTTAACAGAAGTGAACACACTTATTCAACATACAAAATTAAATATGCAATTATCATAAACAGTAAACAGCATTTCTGTTTTTAATTAAGAGAATTTTTAAAGAGATTATTCAGAATTTCTGTGTAAGAAAGTAACCCTCCAGTCGTACACCCAAAGTTGCTTTAAGTTAAATATTTTAACTTATCCTATATGTGAGATGAATGTTTATGCATGGAATTTGTGATGATATTTCAGGTTAATTTGTCTTACTGGCAAAGTTAAGAAACATGACATCTGGCTTTATTGTGTTCTTTTCTAATTCAAACCATGGATATTTGAATAAGTAAAATTTAAAGAATTTAAATGTGTCCCTTGATAATACAAACACTGAAAGAAACATTTCATACAGTTACTAACCTATAATATTAAGCCAGAAAAAGTTATCCAATAAAAAAAAAAGTCATACAAATCCAAATTAAGAGACACTCTCAAAAGTAATTGGCTCTTCAAAAATGAAAAGCAAATATCAACTAAAGATATGTTTCAGGTTAAGGGAGACTAAAGAGACATAATTAAACTTCATACATGCCCCTGAACTGAAATCTGGGGTAGATTTTAATTCTTATGTATTCATCCATCCATTTATTTCTGCATGCTATTAGAACATTAATTGGGGGAACTGACAATACATACAATACTGTTAAATCAGTATTAAGTTTGTGATTTTTGGTTAACTGTAACATGGTTATACACACTCTGAAATATCTACAGATAAAGGTAAATGATGTCACCAATGTAGTCTCAATTTTTAAAAAATATAGTGGCAAGGAAAAGAGGAAAAAGTGGGGAAAAGAAGTGGAAGAAATTTACACATTAAATGTGGGAAAATATTCACAATTGAAGAATGTGAAGTGTATACCAGAGAGCTTTTTATAATTCTTACAACTTTTCTGATGATTATGACATTTCAGAGTAACAATTGTACCTGTTTATTCAGAATACTTTTTCTATATCCAATACAGGTTTTATTTTTAAATAAGACATTACTACTAACATAATCCTTTAAATAATCTGAGTTTAATAGTAAAAAAAAAAACACACACACACACACTAAAGTTTAATTTTGTCACTATACCACAAAAGGAAAATAAAATAACCAAACATTAGAAAAATATTAATCTATTTAAAATGTTTGAATCATTTGGAGTTTATTTCAATAAATGATAAGCTTAAGATCAGTTTGAGCAGTTAAATCACTAGAAATAGCAAATATTCTACAAAATTCTTTGTCACAAAACATTAGGTGCTCCAAACCAAACCATTAAGGTCAACCTATTTGGTGCATGGTAGTATAAATTTTCAATAAAATCTCAAATTATAAAGTTTTATGAAAGATGAATTATACTTTTATCTATGTTCTCTAGAATATCAAAGGTAATTTACCCAATAGGACTAGAGAAGTGTTTGATGATGAGTTTATTGCAAAGAATTTGTACCAAGTTCCAATAAAGAAGTAATGGCTCACAATTCACTCTGCTAGTAGCAATGCCCTTAAGGCCAATTCACATTGCTGCACATGGTAGGATGCCCCTTTCTCATGGCAGAGTAACATTCCATTTCATGCATGTGTGTATGTTTGTATATGTGCCCGCACACACACACACACACCACATCTTTTTTTTTAAATTTTATTGTTGTTGTATTACATCCATCCCCTTTTTGCTCCCCTCTGTCCCCC
>PVIW01005482.1:0-105934 GCA_004026585.1 Noctilio leporinus | reverse complement strand
GAAGCCTGTGGGCACCACTGCCAATGGGCACATGAGGTCCCAGGCTGGCCCACCCCAGATCAGGCAGCAAGGGTACAGCAGGATACACAGGGCAGGGCAGGGCAGGGCAGGGAAGGGCTGAGGATGGGCAGAGGACAGATGTCTCTGTGAGGGGCCTTGGTCCCAGGAGCAGGACCTGGAGGAGGCATGGTTCTGGAGGATAGGTGGAGGATAAGCCCAGGAGCTCCGCTCACCCTGAGGGCAGTCCTAGGACTAGGGCCTGCACACCCCAGATCCCTCCTCCTGGGTCCCTTTGAATGTTGGCTGAGCCTCTGAACCACAAGCAAATTTGCAAATGGCTGTTTAAAACAGGCTCCCTGAGGGGGAGGCAGTTGCTTCTTTGTTCAATCCAAGGTTATAGCAAAGAAACAAAAGGAATGAATTTTCCTTTCTTCTGTTCTTTCTTCTCCTTCCTGCTGCTGCAGAGATGGCGCCTAGAAATCTTTTGTGCTCAGTATGGTGAATGTGAAGCTCTGATGGCTGGTGAGACCTTGGCCACAGACCCCAGGCCCTGCCTAATTGTCCCCTGCTGGAGCCAGGACTGTTCATAGAGCTGTGCCTGGATGATGGGGGCTGCAGGAGAGGCTGGCTTTGGGGAGGGGCTTCCTGAAAGACGCTCTTTCTTGCCATTTTCAGTTCCCCCTCCCAGGCCTTCCAGAACCCTGCTTAACCTTCCAGTCTCCACTCTGTGCTGTCCTCCAGGAAGACCCCTGGGCCACCCCAAGGGTTTGTAGTTCAGGATCCTTCCTCTCCTGGACTCAGTTTGGTGCTGGCTCTTGCCCTCAGCCTAGGGAAGTGTAGGGCCAGGCATGCAGGACTATTGAGGGGACAGAGCCCAGCCCTGGACGCACAGACCCTCCTTACTTTCCCATAAAGTGACTTTTCTCCACAGGTTACTTCCTGCCAGAATCCCCCTGGACAGAGCTTTGGTGTTCTGCACACCCCATGTCGGGGCAGGGAGAGCCCTGGCTATAGTCCAGAACCATGGATTCTTTCTTTTTTCCAGTTATTTATTGCTGTTCTATTACAGTTGTCCCACTATTTCCCCCATTGTTCTCTACTGCCCTGCAGAACCTTAGATCCTAATATATAGCCTCCGTGCACACATGCTGTGTGGCCTGAAGCAATTCCCTGGCCTACTCTGTGCCTCATCATCTGTAAGCTGGGGAGATGATCCCTACTGGGGTGAACCCTGGGGTTCTTGACACAATGGAAAAGCATATGTTTTGGCAACTGGGGTCCAAATGAGAAGACTGTTTTCACAAAGTTAGGCAATGCCAGCCACAGTGACCTGGGTTAGAGGCTCCTCCCCTTGGATGTCCCTATCTGTCTCATCTCTCTCCCTCTCTGCTCTGTGTGAGCTCTACACTGCCAGCAAGCCTTCGGGCCCCACTCCCCAGGGTGGCCCAGGCACAGCTACTTTCTAGGATGTAGGGCTGGACTTCCAAGTGGCCAGAGTCTGGGCCTGGATTTGCAGGAGACAATGGTCACTTTAAAGTATTTTCCCAGAGTCTTTCCCTCTGCTATTCTGGGTTCCTGGGCTCAGGGAGCTCAGGCAGGTACTGGAGGTCCCAGCAAAGGTTCCTGTGACCATGGCATCTAGGGCCAAGGTTTGAAGGTCTGATCTTCTGGTGCCCCCCCCCCCCGCCCCCAACTTGCTCTGGGAACACCTCTAATGGTTGCCAGGCAACACACTCCAACACAACTGTCTGTGAGGTTAGCCAACCCATCCTCCCAGACCTGGTGGGTGTGTGTAGGGGTGGACTTACACGGAGGCTGTCAAGGAGGCCTGGGGCAGTCTTGGGGCCTGGAGGAGATGGGGAGCCAGGCTCCCCCATCTTTCCTCCTAGCAGTCCTGTTCCTCAGGATGAGTCCCCAGGGCCTGTTGCTACAACAAGTACCTGCCTGGTGACACCCCAGCCCTGAGCTGGAAGCAGGAACAGGCCCGTGAGGCCACTTTGCCTTTGTTCCAGGGTGGGGGTCATCTGGGTGGGGTGACTGAAGTCAGGCTAGATTCATTTGTTGACCAGGGAACTACAAGGAAGTGCAGGGCCAGGGAGAGTTGTAGTTGCAGGAGCCTAGGAAAGAGGTGGTCTTTTGTCCCTCCAGCCCCAGTCAGCACCTTCCCCCCCTCCCCTGCTCTCAATCTCCCCCTCAGGGCCCCCTCCATCTCCACTTTCTCTGCCCCTTGATCACCCCTTGCCTGCAGTTCCCCCTCCATGTGGTTTCCCCTCTACCCGCCTCTCCTTTCCTCCACCCCCCAGCCCCCTCAGCAGCGCCCCTCCACAGCAGGCTCCTCCTGGCTGGACAGCTCACCCTGGGCTGCAGCCTGCCTGGGCCTCCCCATCGCTGCTTCCCTGATCATCTGATCAAATTCCTTTCCCTTTAGTTAAGCAGAGACATGGGTGGATCTTTTTTAAAAGAAACTCACTGGGAAGCAAAGGGAAAACAAACCCAAACAAGGGAACCCACCGCCTAGAAATGGCCCTGGTCACTAAGTTGGGGCCATCTGTTTTAACTATCCTGAGCCTGGGTTGCAGAAACCCCTCCTAGGGCATGGATGGGTCAGTTCACCGTTGCCGCAGCTGAGCTGGGCTCGGCCTGCCCATCCCAGGCAAACTTGGCCTGAAGCCTTCCCTGACAGGCATCCCCATCAGCACTGAGCAAGGCACCACACAGGGCTGGGGCTCTGTAAACAGTTGTTCTCCTGTGTAAGGAATGGATGGATGGATTTGGAGGTCTCTAATGGCACAGTAGTAATCCCTGACTGCAGCCCAGGACAGAGAGCTTCACCTATTTCAAAAGCCCCAACCCTAGGCCCTGGCTGGTAGCACAGTGGATAAGGCGCCAGCCTGCGAACCCAAAGGTTACAGGTTCGATTCCCCAGCCAGGGCACATAATCAGGTTGCAAACCAGGTTTCCAGCCAGGTCTGTGGCTGGAGGCAGGTGAAAGGCAACCATACATTGATGTCTCTCTCCCTCTCTGCCTCTCTCCCTTCCCCTCTTTCTAAAAATAATGAAATAAAAATCTTAAAAAAAAAAAAAAAAGCTCCACCCCTAAGGCACCCTCTACCCCTGGCTATTGGGTGCTAGCTCAGGACTCTGGGTGGGGGTCTCTGGCCTTTGTCAGTGCTGCAGGGGCACCCTTACTCTTCTCGTTTGCAGCCTTAGTTTTTCACTTAATTCACTCTGAGACCTTGGAGAATTTGCTTTTTCCCACTGGGATTTCTTCCTGTGTACAAAGGGAAGAAGCATGAGAGTTGGCCAGGACAAGCCTCGCACTGCTGGGTGGCGCACATGGGAGCTGGCTGGGAGCAGCGGACCTCATTTTTGCTCTGTGTTGGGTCCAGGTCCCTGCTCTCCTACCAAATGTCTGGGTGGCCCTGCCTAGGGCACTAACGAGCTCTCTGAACCTCAGAGTCCTGCTCTGTGACAGGGGGAGCATGACCGCACCCATTTCCCAGGTGGTTGGGGGTTTAATGAGGCTGTGGGTGTGAAGCTCCAAGCACAGTGCCTAGCACATGAGTGGATCTGAAAATGTTACTCCCACCCTGTGACTCATAAAGACCCTCAAGGGTCTAATATTCTTCTAGGGAAATGAAAATTAGGCTTGTGATGGAGATAGCCATCCTTTTGGGACAGCATCAGCCACCCAGATGGCATCCCAGCTGTGGGCCTAGACCTTCCTGATCGTGCTTCTCAGCCTCCTCCACTCCCACCCGACCCAGGGAAAATGAGCTCTGCCTTTCGTTGTGTGTGCCCCTTCTGTCCTAAGATCCTGGGCCAAAAGCCTGGGATAAAGGCAAAACCAGACTGGTGCCCCCTCCCAGCCCAGACTTAGCCACCCTCCATGGAGAGAGGCCCAGTGCTCCTGCGCCTGCTGGGCAGCCAATCGATTGAATGTGCTCCCATCCTCAGGCGTGCCATGAATTTTTCATCAAAGGCCTGTAGACTTTGGGAAACACACAATTAGAAGCTGCATCAATAATGCACCACGCAGAGGCATTGGCTGTGCTCAGCCAGGCCCCAGACATGCCTGTCTTGTGGCCCTACTCTGACAGGAGGCAGGAGGGGCACCAAGAGGAGCCCTGGAGGGTCGTCACTGGATGCAGATCAATGTGGGATTCTGAGAAGGAGGGGAAGCCTACCCGAAGAGTTGAGCTTGCCACTTGAAGCCCCCATGGTACCCTCCAGGTTTCAGGTGCTTCATCTATAAAATGGGTGCTGAGAAGCCCCCCACTCTTAAAGCATGGTAAGATACAGCAGAGAGTTACTATGTAAATATTAGACTTCTTTGTGGGGTGGGGTCCTAGGAAGCAGGGTGGGCACTAGGCTAGGGTGGAAAGGAAGAGGAGGGGAGCACAGAGAGGCCTGGTGCCACTGGGGGGCTTTATTCACCGAGCTGGCAGTCAAGGTCCCCTGTGATCTGGCCCCACCACCCGATGGCCTCACAGTGCAGCTCCCCTCCACAGCACCAATCTCCTCTGCAGCCCCAGAACTTTCGGGAGGAACAGTTCAGTTCTAGTCTGTCTCTCCCTTTGCAATTCCTCCCACAACAGGACGGAGGCACCCTTGCCCTGTCGCGGTGGACTCATTCTTCAGAGCTCACTTCCAGACAAAAGCTTTTCCCTCCCTTCTGGCTAGAAGGGATGATGACTACCTTTTCTGAGTTTCTAGAGCTTGAACCAGGCAAATAGTAACAAATGCTCTCAATGGCAGGAAATCTTCTAAATACTTCATATGGATCAATTGAACTCCATCCCCACAAGGCAGATGCCCATTCTACAGAGGAGGAAAATTGAGGCAGAAAGAGGTCAGGAAATTTGTCCCAGTTAGCTGCTTGCAGGATTCATAGCCTTACCCACCTCCCCAGACCCTGGGGCTGGCACTCCTGTCCTCAGCTGCCTTTTGAGTGTACCAGGCAGGGCTCATGCTCCCACTTCCTCACTTACTAGGGCTAGGACCTCCCCTGCCCCCAGCTCAGAGGAGCCCAGGGCGGGGAACACAGGCTGTGAATACTCACTGGCTCTGCCCTCCCACCCTCACAGTCTCCAGGTCTGGCTCCTGCACGTGGAGGCCAGTATTCCCTGCAGCAGGCCACCCGCTGACACATAGGGGAGGAGACTAGGGCTCAAGAGGTTCACACCATTGATTCTGGCATGTTGTCAGCTCTCTTTGGGTCCTGTCTAGCTGGGGGCCTCTGTTCTGGTGTGTATGGGGGCTTGTGGGGATCTAAGGTTCTATGTCTCTATCCATGAGTTGTCATGAGGAGCACCTGATGGCTTAGACTGTGTCCAGGGAGCTGTGTCTCTATCCATGAGTTGTCACGGGGAGCACCTGATGGCCCGGCTTGTTTAGAAAACCTTGGACTGGCAGAAACGCCACCAGTGGCCCTGACACATAATAGAGGCCATGATCGTCCCCTCCTGCCCTCCACCCCTGGCCAAAGCCCAACCCTGGGCACCCATGCAAGACGTGTGCAGGGCTATCTGCAGCAGTGGACTCACTGTGATTCTAACCACAAGGCTCCCACAGGTGTCCTGGGGTGGGCTCTGGGGGTGATTGAAGGAAGGTGGGAAGGAAGCTGGGTGCCTCCCTGGTTGTACACTGTCTTTGGCCCTAACACCTGCCCCTAAGACCTCCGTGACCCTATTATTAATGGGTGTCCAGGGTGGCAGGGTGGTGAGCAATGACTTTTCCCAAGCCCAGGCTAAGGATACGAGGTCCATCCAGTTTTCTCTCCAGCAGTCCCTTGCTCAGGCCCTGTACTGGCCACTGGCAACACAGATGTGAACAAGGCTTAGTCTTTGTCCCCTAGAAGCTTGTACCCTAGCGGGTGTGGCAGCAGACACATCACAGCACTCAGCCAGGCCCCTCGCCACTGGGCATACAGGCAGGGGAGTAAGAGAGGGCATCTCAGAGCCAGAATGGGTTTTGGAGGGTGAGTAGGAGTTGGTCAGGTGATAAAGGAGTGCTGAAGAGGTGTCCTGAGCAGAGGGAACAGTGGTAGCAAAGGTGTGAAGTGAGATGCAGCCTGGCACAGTGAGGAGGGGAGGTGAAAAAGGAGGCTGGCATTACTGCATAGCCCAGTCCTGGGGCCTTGAATGCCAGGCCAGTACCTATTGAGGTGCCTGGGATAGTCAGGTGAAGTGTGCTGGGCAGAGCTAGAAGCTGGTACCAAGCATGACTATAAAGACCAGGATAAGGCCTGGTCACCTCAGAAACATGCCCAGCATGCTGTGCAGGACATCAGAGCCCAGGGGGCACAGGAGGTCGCTCAGCACCCGACAGCACCCTTGTGTGAGAGCCAGCTCAGATCCATACACCTCAGGGTCAGGGTTGGGAGAGCCATGCTGTCTGGGCAGTCTGCGCCGGGGCTGACAGCTCAGCCTGCCAGAGATGGAAGGGGCCAAGACAGCCTGCAGGAAAGAGCAGCCCCTGGAGGAGTAGGGGAGGGATGCCGGCCACAAGGCACCTTAAACAGTGAGACAGCCATGGGCAGGTGAGCTCAGGGTGCTGCCCTTTCTCTATTTTTGAGTGGTCTACATTCCTTGACATCCCAGAGCCACTAGGGCCATGCCCACCCTACTCCAGATCGCCGCCTGAATCTTGACTGTCGTGCCACCCTTGCTGTCTGAGAGAAACAGGCTTTGCAGGGGCTTCTCAGCTCCCTCTGATCCAATGACGCAATGACATCACTGTTCTTGGAGCAGGAGCCAAAGCTGGAACCAGACATGGAGACCTGCCTCTCAGCCTCCAGGGGCAGCCAGCCTTGCAGGGGATGACTTGATGTGAGGTCAGGCTCTGAGGGCACCTGTATGGCTTCCGAGAGTGAGGGGCTGGGGGTTGAGGAGGGAGCCGAAGGAAGAAGACTTGGCCCCACCTTCCAGAGTCCTAGACTGAGGCGGGAGGCAGTGCCCCACCTTGAGGAGCCCAGTGTGTGGCGGGAGTCCCCCGTGGGAGGCAGGTGCCATATCCCTTCTCTGGAGCACATCTGAGGAGGAGACAGGGCCCACACATGCTCTATAAGGACACATGAAAAGGACAGATGGTCCCAACAAGTGCAAATTAATTGAGCGAAATCTGTGTATGTAGGGGCTGCGAACAGACAGGCTGACAGGCTGGGGGAGGGTGCAGAAGAGAGGGTGGGAAGAGCCATAATGAGCACTGATCAATGTCTTGCTGGATCTGCAGCCGGGAGTATTATTATTGACCCAGCCTGTCTATAAATTTCCTGGCCATGTCTCCAGAAACCTTAATTATGGGGCCTCATTACCCTTCACACCTCTAGGCGCAGGAGACCAGCCTAAACGGAGTGGCTGGTGATACTGTGGCTGGCCTATGACAGCTGGGCAGAGCCCCTGCAGCAAGAGAGACCCTGCTGGGATGCCTTGGGGGACACATTCAGGGTCCTGTTCCCCACAAGTGGGAGAGGGTAGAGGTTCAGCCTCCAGGCCAACCAAGGGCAGGGGACGGAAGGGACTTAGGAGGTAGGGAGCTCAGGCCTTATGTCCTGGTTTTGCCAGTTACTTATGACTCCCATGAGCACATTGCCTCTGTGGGTCTCAGTTTTATTATCTGCACACTGAGGAGAGGCCTTTGGTGGGGATTAAGTGGGCAACGTCTGTCTAGGGGTGAGCACAGCACCTGGCACTGGAACGTGTGGAACACCTGCTCCTCTCTCCCCTCTGTCACTAGGCCTGAAGCTGTGGAGGAAGAAAAAAGCCACCCCTGATGGCCAGGAGTTGGCCACATGCACTGCTAGACCTTGGTGCTCTCCTGCAGAACCTAATTTTACAGCATCTGCAAGGCCACTTTCTGACCAGCATGGTCAGCACAGATGAAACATGAACATCGTCCAAACTACACAAATGCCCAGACAGCACATTTTCTTGTATAATCTGAGTGTCTACTGCTGCTTTACCAGGGACAGCCTCAGCCTTGTCCCTTTTGGATAAGAATCCTAATTCCCCTCAGAATTATCACGCCTCCTGAAAACACCCAACCAGAGCAAAGCCCTTTGTCCCTGAACTTGCCCCACATCATCTAACTCAACCGATTCCGTTCTGTCCTTTCTGACACTCTTCCTGATGCACTCTGCAACCTCCCCTGTGTTGGGTGGCTTCTTGGCTGCAGTGAGTTAATAAATCCAACTTTAGAGTTGGGTTTACTTCAGTGAAAGGAGTGTTCCTAGTCATAGTTGGCTGGAGGGGTGGGGGAACTGCGATTCTACTATTCAAGCATCATCTCTTTAGTGTGCTCTCAGGTCTGAATTCTGGGCTCTCATTCACTCTTCCCATCTCACTGTTTCTGTGAAGGCTTGAGACACTGCTTCTCATTTATTGTTCCCTCCCCAGACATGGAGAAAACACCTTCGGGGCAGATCTGTGAGGGTGAGGAGAGGTCCTGGGGCTACCTGCTAAGTCTCTGGTGTAGAGGAAGGTGCTCAGGCCAGACTTGCAGGCCTTTTGGGGAAACCAGGGAGGCACAAAGGATGGGGTGTGGCTGGGGTAACAGCGAAGCTTCAGTGGGGCCTCCCTTCCCTTTGTTTCAGGCTCACCTTAGTTCTTGGAAAGGCAGTACTGGGAGAGCCAGTGGGAAGGAAGGACAGTCCTCTGCTCCAACTACCCAAGCCTGATGAGTTGGAAGAAGCAGACCCTCAGAGCATTCTGAGGGGAGGCTGGCATGGTTGGGGACTTGGCATGTGTATGTAGGTCCCCATCTTTCAGCACTCACCTATCTGTCTCTGAGTCTCTGGTCCCATCTACATTCTATTTTTTTTTAAGATTTTATTTCATTATTTTTAGGAAGAGGGGAAGGGAGAGAGGCAGAGAGGGAGAGAGACGTCAATGTATGGTTGCTTTTCACCTGCCTCCAGCCACAGATCTGACTGGAGACCTGGCTTGCAACCTGGTTATGTGCCCTGGCTGGGGAATCGAACCTGTGACCTTTGGGTTCGCAGGTCAGCACTTTACCCACTGGGCTACCAGCCAGAGCTTACATTCTTTTTTAGGGGCCATGATGTTGTCAGCCACCATCCTCAGTGGCTGGCCCCTCCCTAACACTGGCACAACCCAGGGCCTTCTCCCCGGCTCTGCATCATTGGAAACCCCACTCCATTCTGCAGGGCTCCAGGCTCACCCCAGAGCTGTACACAGTGTCTCCACTTCTGGACTCCTGGGCAATGCTTCTGGAAATTTGTGGGTCCCGCTCTGCCTTTGGCAGCCTGAGCCACAAGATGATTGGTCCCTTCAGGAGCCCCTTCTCACCTGGCTTGCCAGCTGACCTTTTGGGGCCATTTTCCCTTCATAACTAGTCCTTTCCCATTAATCCTCCTGGCCCAGACCCTCACAAATGCCAGCAGCAATGAGGGGAGGGGCCTTCATGGGGGTCATCTGTTGCCTGGAGGCACCCTCCCCTCCCAGTGTCTCAGGATGCCTGTGCCCCTGCCCACCCCTACTCAGTCTCAGAATGCAAATCCTGATCACCCAGGATTCACATCAGGCCCATCCTCAGTCCTGGGCCTTTTGAGCTTCCCTCCTACTTTAAGGTCTAGGCCTCAGGCCCCTCCTGATAAAATGGCAGTGAAACCCTGCCTAGGTAGGCGTGCTGGGATGAGTAGGGCAGAGAACCATACATAGGAGAAGAATGGACTCTCTAAGGCAGTGGCTGATGGTTGTCTTATATGAGGGCCCTGGAGGGAATGAGAGATGGAATCTGGTCTCTAATACCCACCCCTGCCCTCAACTCTTCCACATTGTCATTCTCACCCCTGCTGGGAATGATTAGGCAGTAGAGGCCCTTTATAGCTCACAGGGACCTCCAATCTTGGGGTGCAGGTTATCATTTCTGTGGCTGGGAGTTCTCTGATGAAGATCTGTCACCTCCCAAAAAGCCTCCTTTTGTCTGAGTAAGAGCTGGCTAAAGGCTGAAGGATAATTAGTCCCCCATGGCCATGCAACTGCTTAGGAAGGGGCAGTTTATATAGCCATTGGACTCTTTTGCTGAGCACCTACTGTGTGCTGGGCACTAGGGTGGGGAAGAGAAGGAGATATAAGGCCTGGAATAGAAGTACTTAAGGTTGGGTGTCAGTAGAATATTCTGGGTTGGGCACAGGCTTCAGAACTCATAGGCCCATTAAGCTGAGGGGCTCACAGTACAGGTGAGGGAGTCAAGGAAGGTCTGAGAGCAAGAACCGCCCACTTTGTGCTTTGGGAAGGTCACCTGGTGGCTGTGTCCTAGATTGGAGGGGATCAAGTGGGCAGGAGGGTCCCATCTGGACTATCAGCTCCTGGACCCGGAGCCAGCTTCCTGAGGGAGCCCCTGTGGCTGTCCACAGGAGCCTCCCACCGCATAAAGGTGAAGGTGGGAGGGAGGAGTCTTTCCCTAGGCTCCACAAGATTCTCCCAGCTGGTGAAGCAGAGCTGGGAGTGGCCTCCCCACCCAGCCAGAGGAGGAAGGGTGAGAGGCTTCGGTTTTCCACGCCAGTCCTGGGAGGGGGTTCTGATTGCCAGGCCCTTGCCCCTCCCGGCCCTTCCAAATCCCTGAGCCACGATTCAGCCTTCCCCAGAGTCTACCCTGCCCAGGGACATTTGCATATCTGAGGGTAAAAACAATTCTTTGTAGAAGCTTAGCGCCATCAGGGCTGCAAAGCCTCCTTTTGTCTGAGTAAGAGCTGGCTAAAGGCTGAAGGATAATTAGTCCCCCATGGGCAATGCTGAGCCCCTCCTTGAAGATTTAAAAGCACAGCCCACCTATTCAATCTGCTTCTAGCTTCTCAGGCCCCTATGGTTCCCACTCATCTCCCACCCCTACCCCTACCCTCTGTCCAGTGCTCACTGAGGAGAGAACTCAGCCCCTTGGCAAGAGCCAATGAATGGGGATTTTATCTGATTAAACTGGGAATGAACTGGCCTTCTTCTATTATCTTTGGACCTGATTGGATATTTAACAACAAATGTAGTGTGTGTGTGTGTGTGTGTGTGTGTGTGTGTGTGTGTACCCATGCACGCATGCGCAGAGTGGGTTTTTCTAGTCCATGTTAGGAGGAAATTGAATTGTACTAAAAAGCATTTAATCTACGCTCAGGAGTCTACCTTAATAGAGTCACTAAGCTGGGGGAGGGATAGTCTGCCCTTAGCCTTGGATAAGCAGGGACGCTGCCCTGGTCCTTTGTGTTAGAGGGTCCTGCTCTGGTCCTCCTGGGACAGCTCTCTCCATGGGTGAGGAATTGATGGGCCAAGAGGATGTGCCGGGCCAGACGTTAAGCACTCTTTTGGACCACAGCCCCGCTACCTGGGACCCTGGAATTACCTTCTACACCCTGGGTCTGTCCTCCTGAGGGTGGCAATGTACCCTTAGACACCTTATAGGAAAGGTCTCACATGGTCACTAGGGTGTGGAACTGAAACTGAGCTAGGTGAGCAGGTCACAATGGGGACATGGGGCAGGACGCTGGCAACTGCTGTCTCCTTGCCACCAGGCCCAATATGGAACCTGAGAATTCTCTGGAGATGTTACCAAGACATATTTGTCAAGGAGGAAAAATAGACCATATTTAATAGTTTGTTAGTTATAGATTGACTTTAAACTTTTCATTATTTGAAGCTTAGACATAGGGTATGTAGGCCTCTCAAAGGCTTGGGCTGTGCCTGGAGAGGGGCCACAGTACAGAGCTCTGTTTTGATGTTTACTGGGAAACTGAAGTAGCCTTCCCGCACAGGTCAGGGGAAACGAGGGCGAGCAAGCTCATCAGGCTCCTGCCTTCTGAGTTAGGAGGTATAGCGAGAGCAGTTAGGAGTGGGCACTGGGCTGGCAGTGCAGGCCTGTGTCGCACCAGGCAGGGCTCTCCTTCCATATTGCCCATGGCCTGGGAGGGCTGCTGAGATATTAGCAATTTCTCTACCTGTGAAATAGGAATGGTAATTGTGCGTTCTTCATTGGATTAGTGCAGGAATGAAATGAGATTATGATGAAAGTTTTAGGAGCAGAGTAAGAGTTCAATAAAGATGGATGGATAATTGAAAGGCTTCCAGTCAAGATGGAGGCCCAGGTAAACATGCTTTGTCTCCTTGCACAACCACAGAAAAAATTACAACTAGACTACAGAATAATATATTGCCCAGGAATGTCAGAAAATTAGGCTGACTTAAAGAAACCACATTCAACCAGATGGGTAGGAGGGGTGGGGAGGCATGGAAATGTTGTGTGGCATGGAGAGGACACAAAGCAGGTAGTTCCACATCCACATGTGGTGGATAAACATCAGGAGGGATACCTTGGGTGCGAGGGACCCCAGCCCCGGGCCAGACCACTCAGCTCAGGGTTCCAGCACCAGCAAGCTAAATCCCTATAACTTCTGGCTGTAAAAACCAGTGGGGGTTGAGGCAGCGGAAGAGACTGCCAGATTTTCAGGAGACTCCTCTTAAAAGGCTCACATGGACTTAGGACCTACTCAGCACCAGGGATTCGGCATCAGGACAATAGCTAGAAAGGCACCAGTGGCATATGGGGATAAAGTGGAGTGACTGGAAACAGGGCAAGTGCTGGGAGACAGTTTCCTCTTGGGCAAACCTTCAGAAGCAAGACAGTGGCATTGTCCCCTCTCCAAGCCCTCCCCACACACAGACCCACAAAGTGGTGAAACATGGCCCTGTTGTGGCAAATACCTAAGGCTGTACCCCACACAATTTATAGGTCTGCTCTTCTACAATAGGCTATGCTACTAACACAGGGAGCCAACACAGCTCTACCTACACAGAAATAAACACAGGGAGGCTGCCAAATTGAGGAGGGAAAAAATATGGCCTAAATGAAAGAGCAGAACAAAACTCCAGAAAAAGAACTAAACAAAATGAAGATAACCAATCTATCAGATGCAGAGTTTGAAACACTGGTTATGAGGAAGCTCAAAGAACTTGCTGAGTACGGCAACAGCATAAAAAAGGCTCAGGCAGAAAAGAAGGTTATAGTACGTGAAATAAAGAAAAATCTACAGAGGACCAACAGTGGAGGGGATGAAGCCAAGATCAAATCAACAATTTGGAACATAAGGAAGAAAAAAGCATTCAGTCGGAACATCAAGAAGAAAAAAAAAAGAAGAATTAAAAAAACCAAGAATAATCTAAGGAGCCTCTGGGACATCTCCAAACATACCAACATCCTAATCATAGAGATGTCAGAAAAAAAGAGGAAGAGCAAGACACTGAAAATTTATTTAAAAATATAATGAAAGAAAACTTCCCTAATTTGGTGAAGGAAATAAACATACAAGTCCAGGAAGCACAGATGGTCCCAAACGAGTTGGACCCAAAAAAGGACCACACCAAGATACATCATAATTAAAATATCAAAGGTTAAAGATAAAGAGAGAATCTTAAATACAGCAAGAGAAAAGCAGAGAGTTATTTACAAAGTAGTTCCCATAAAATTGTCAGCTGATTTCTCAAAAGAAACTTTGCCGGCAAGAAGGAACTGGCAATAAGAATTCACAGTGATGAAAAGCAAAGACCTACAACTTAGATTACTCTATCCAGCAAAGCTGTCATTTAGAATGGAAGGGCAGGTAAAGTGCTTCCCAGACAAGGTAAAGCTGAAGAAATTCATCATCACCAAGCCATTATTACATGAAATGTTAAAGGGACTTATGTAAGAAAAAGAAGATCAAAACTATGAACATTAAAATGACAATAAATCCACAACTATTCACAACTGAAGCTGAAAAACAAAAACAAACTAAGCAAACAACCAGAACAGGAACAGAATCATAGATATGGAGATCAGTTGGAGGGTCATTAGCTGGTTGGGGAAGGGGGAGAACAGGGGAAAAAGTGTAGGGTTTAAGAAGCATAAATTGGCCCTGGCTGGTAGCACAGTGGATAAGGCGCTGGCCTATGAACCCCAAAGGTCACTAGTTTGAATCCCCAGCCAGGGCACATAACCAGGTTGCGGGCCAGATCTCCAGCCAGGTCCATAGCTGGAGGCAGGTGAAAGGCAACCATACATTGATGTTTCTTTCCCTCTCTGCCTATCTCCCTTCCTCTCTCTCTGGAAATAATAAATAAAATATATTTTTAAAAAAGCATAAATTGGTAGTTACAGGGCAGGGGGATGTTAATAATAGTAAAGGAAAAGGAGAAACCAAAGAACTTATATGCATGACCCATGGACATGAGCTAAGGGGGTGATTGTTGGAGGGAAGGGGGTGCTCAGTAGATGGGGCAAAAGGGGGAAAAACTGGGACAACTGTAATAGCATAATCAATAAAATATATTTGAAAATAAAAGTAAAGCCCTGGCTGGTGGCTCAGTGGATAAGGTGCCAGCCTGCAAACCCAGGGGTCACTGGTTCGATTCCCAGCCAGGGCACATGGCCAGGTTGCAAGCCTTGTCTCCAGCCAGGTCTGTAGCTGGAGGTGGGTAGGGGGCAACCATGCATTGATATCTCCCTCCCTCTCTGCCTCTCTCCCTTCCCCTCTCTCTAAAAATAATAAAATCTTTTAAAAAATAAAAATAGTAAGATAATATTATTATTGAGAGAGAGAAGGAGATCAATGGACATAGTGTTACTAAAAGGAGGGCTAAGCTGGAAGTTTGCCAAGGGGGTGAGCCCTATTTCCCAGATTAGCAGACCTTTCCCAGTCACTCCTGGTTCTTAGTCCCTCCTGCCCTCACCAATAGATGATGCCAGCCCTCAGCAATTTATGGCCCTATCATCTTGGCTTTATTTACTGAGAAAGCCATATACTTCTGCCCACCTACCCCCATTTACTTGAGAAGCTGAGATGGACAGTGATAGGGGCAGCAGCAGACATTTTGCTCGAGAGCAGAGCCATATCATCTCTGCCTGCCTCAATTGCCAGGAGAAAAGAAGAAATCATCCAGACCAGGCCCTTCACTGCACAGAGCAGGAGGCTGAGGCCCATGAATGGGGGAGGCAGCCAGGGTGAGTCAGAACTGGACCCGAGATCTCCTGGGGCCCCTTCCATCACACACTCTTTCCCCCTGGGAGATGGACCCTGTGTCCCAGGGGCCCTCTCATTGGTATCTTCTCTGATCTTTTGGGTGCTCAGAGCTAGGCCCTGATTTGGTCAATCCACCGTCACACTCACCTCCTCAGTTCTTTCCTTCACACTGCTAAGACTTCCTCATCTGTCATGGGAGAGAGGCAGTCTCTCCATTTTACAGATGAAGAAACTGAGGGCCAGAGAGGGACTGGTTAGCCTGAGAACCCACAGTGCTCGTAGGTGGGACAGAGATATAGAGACACACACCTTCCTTCAGGATCCTCTTACAGATACAAGTTCATCCACCTTCACTTGCCTTCTGTCAGCAAACCAAAGATCTATCACAGTGTTTAAGTCAACAACTACTGAAAATAGTGACATCTAGGGACCACCCCTTGGCACTCTGTGTCAGGTGTGCCCTGCCTGGCAGGGTAGGTTGAAGGTAGGATTAAGTACACTTCCTTTTGTGCATCTGTCATCCTCTGAACAAGCTGCACCCCAGTCCGGGACACACCCTTCTCCACTGATTCCTGGTGTGTCTTTCCTGCTGAACACTGCAGGAAGGCTCCCTGAGGACAGGCACCTTCACAGGGTATGGCACATAGCAGATGCTCAAAGGCTGGTCAAATGAATGAATGAGTGCATGGGGCTTACTGTGAAGTCAAAAAGAAATGGAGAGGCAGCCCAGGATCCATTTTTGTCCCTGGTGCCCTCTTGGATCCTCCAGCTCTGCTTACATGTGGGCAGAGCCCTTTTGCCTTCCCAGCCCCTGGGGGTGTTGCAACACAGCTTGCTCACCAACATCCCCCACCACCCGCCCCCTCCCAGGGCTGCCTTGCTTCCCTCAGCCCCCACAGGCTCTGCTGGGGAGAAGCAGGGAGGCTTGCTTCTCCCTCTTCAGATCCACCCCTCATGGCTGTGGGGCTCACAACAAGAAATGGAGGCTCTCAATAGCCACACCTGGGGCCTGGGGTGCAACCACCTGAATCCACTTGGCCATGGGGAGGTTGGACTTCGGGAGGAGAGCTGCACAATTCTCAGAAGCCGCTCAGGTCCATTTGGGCAGGGAATGCTGGGGTCTGAGTACTCAGAGAGGGTTGTGGGATTGGCCCTGTGCACCCCCTGCTCCACGTGGGGAGGTGAGGTAGAATGAGGTTCAGAAAGGGGCCTCTAAATTAGCTCAGGAGGGCACCCCTCCCATCCTAATACTTAGTTCCATGAGTCTTGGGGCCATTTCTGGGGCCATTTGCCTCTCTGGTCAAGTTGGTCAGGAAGATAAGCCCATTCCAGTGGCCAATGGCTCCCCATGAGGCTCTCGGGACTGGGTGGGGGTGGGGATAGTGTGGGAATGGTGAGCCCACCAGGCAGTGTGTGGAGTGGGGGAGGGGTGGGCCTGCAGGAAGCCTTGCCCAACCACTCTCACACACACACACACCAAGAGACAATAAATCGACAAACACTTAATCTCTGTAAATTGAAAAGCTGCCGTAAATATCTGCTGCACCCCAGCAGCTGAGTTATGAGTCTCATTTATTAATCTCTTTAGTTCCAGGTGATGGATGGAGGAAAAGAACAGCTCCCCAGGGAGATTCTGGGGATGGCGGGGGAAGAGAACAGCCCCCTGGAGAAGGGGTCAGAGAAGGGAGGCTGGTGATTTGCGTTTCTTCCCTGTTAGTCCGTCTGAAAGGGCCCCATGAACACAGCAGCTATTAATAAGCCTCCTGGAAAGTGGGCAGCCCTTCACAGTGTCCTAGGTGCTGCATCCACTCTCATTAATTCTCTCCTTGGCCTCCAGAGGCGAGGTGCTCCCACCAGTTGGGTGAGGAGATGGGCCCAGGCAGAGGGAATGGTCTGTCTAAGATTACACAGCTCTTGAGCGTTAAACATGGGCTCACACTTGTGAGAGCCACGTGGATGAGAGGAGGGGGCAGGAGGGGGCTGCAGGGGGAGATGTCAGGGACACACAGAGGATGAATCCTATTTCTTCCTAACCTCCCTCCCTCCGCCCTTCCTCAAATGCTTGGTAAGTGTTCTCTCTCTCTCTGGAATAGCTGAGGACAAAGAAGAGAAATGAAGTGGAGGGGGGAAGGGGAGGGTTCCCCATCCTGAGGGTTCTCAGCAGAGCCCAGGAGCTATGACTGTTGTAAACTCGCAAGACTTATTTTAGACCCTCCACCCCAGGCTTACAGTTTAGGGGCTGCAGAGTGCAGTGGAGAAGCTGAGGAGGGCTAAGAACCTTCCTTCCTGCAGAAGCCAGGCCCAGAGGGTCAGGGTGTGGTAGGGAGCTCCCATATGCTGGACACCTGCCCTTAGGGGGGGCTTGCAGCCAGGTGGACAAAACATGGGTGCTTATAGAGGTGACCGGGACTGAGGACTGACCTGGCAAAGTGGGACCACAAGCCTGGGCAGTGGAGTCAGGGTTCAGAGCAGGAGGGACTGGCAGCCGTGTTTCAGGAGAGTATCCATGGCTGGGGTGAGTGGTCTGGAGTGGCCCTAGTCAGGGTCATCTGATTGGAGGTTGTTAAGGCGGGCACCAGGTGGATGGCTGTGCTTTCTTTGTCTCTGTCCTGCTCTGTTTCTGTGTCCTCTACCCCACCAAAGACCTTGGACTCTCAGGACCCAGGCTGGGCTGTGTGTCGCTCTGGCTTGTGGGAGCCAGACTTGGGCTGATGCTCTTGCCACCACTGGCCACCAATGTAGGTGGTGTCCACACTCAGGTGACCATGCTGGTGCCGCAGGAGGCTCCTGCTCAGCCACACTCACCACTGCCCCGGTGTGGGGGAACCAAGCCGGGGTCTGAGCCTCAGCCTTATCAGTCTGCAGACCTCATTCGGGGTGGGGTCAGGGAACAGAACCAATGGCTCCAGTCCTGGAGAAGGGGCCATTGGAGACTGGGGGTCATCTGTTCCAAACCCCTCTGCTGACAGAGAAACTGGGGCCCTGAAAGGGGAAGGGAGTTCAAGGTCACTCCAAGGAGCTGATAAGTGAGCAGAGGGTTTGTACCCTGTGGCTGTGGGTGCAGAGAGGGCCAAGGGCATGGCAACCTTGAATGGAGCAGGGCTGGGGCAGGGGGGCCCATATTCTGTAGGGTGAGCTGCATCCTGATTTGCACTGCTGAACCTCGCAGTCCAGGGCAAGCAAGGGTGGCTGGTCATGCCAGGCAGATGCACAGGACCAGGCTCATAGGGGCACTGTATACTGCCAGCCCGTTCTGAGGGCCCCACACCTGTTCCAGTTGACCCCGGGGGGCAGATAAGGCAGGGTAACATCCCATAACATGTGTGTTACAGATGGAAAATTCAAGGCCCAGGGACACAAAATGCTCCAAGCCACCTGGGAAGGTGTGGCAGGGCCAGCATCTCTCTGTCTCTGGGGAGGAAAGTGGTCCCTGGGCTGGGAGGCCTGACCTCCCGAGGCCCCAGCTCCCACCTCCCCTGCTGTGTGAGCTGGGGGGATCCAAAGCTTCTCTGGCCTTCCTTCCTCTCTTCACCTGCAATAAGCCCTCTCCCCTTCTCTCTCTCTTTCTTTCTCTTCTTTTCACTTCTCCTCCTCCTCCTCCTCCTCCACTGACTCCTCCTTCTCCTGCCCTCCCCCCCTCAGAAATGGTGTCTAGAGGAGCTGAAGTCAATTAAGGAGCAGGTTCGATGGGATGGGGCAACTGAGGAAGTGGCCACAAAGAAACTGAGGGATCAAGGCATCATTCTGAGGTCTAGCAGACTCAAGAAAGGAAGAGAAATAAAAACATTGTGCTCTGAGGTGGGTGGCGTATAGGGACTGTACACGGAGAGTTGAAGGGAGGGAGAGAAAGGCTTTCAAAGAAAGAAAGAAATGAGTTATTCCAGTGTTGGGAGGTTGGAGAAACTCCACTGAATCTTTAAACAACCCTTGTCAATTATTCATATGCTGGTATGAGGGCCTCTGG
The DNA here is from genome assembly GCA_004026585.1 of Noctilio leporinus. Lineage (NCBI taxonomy): Eukaryota > Metazoa > Chordata > Mammalia > Chiroptera > Noctilionidae > Noctilio > Noctilio leporinus. The sequence continues at coordinate 86,969 of PVIW01005482.1, read as the reverse complement.
TCTGCCTCAAATCTCTGAGCAGTGGAGGACAGGAGGGAGTAAAACAGAGGGAGTCAGAGAGGGAGAGAAAATCAGACAGAAATAAAGATAACTAGAGAAAGACAGAAGCAGGGAGAACAGAAATAGAAAGGGGGTGGGGGAGAAAGGAGGGAGGGAGCCAGAGAGAAGAGGGAAAGATCTTGTGCTGGAAAATCTGAGCTCAAATCAACACCAAACACAGACTTCTTGAATAGCAATTGAGTACTTCTGCCTCTGTTGATCCAAAGCATTGCCTGCCTCTTCCAGGAAGCCTTATTTGCTCCTTTCTCTCTTTACTGAGGTCTCACCAGGTATGCCCAGCAATGCTGGGTAAGTGTGACACTTAAGAAGATACCTTTTGGCCATGCCATTCATTCCTCGCCAATATTTACACACACCCACTCTGTGTGGCTCTGTTGTCCCCGGTCTCCCTGGGTGTGGCTCACTCCTGCTGGCTGGAGGACTTCCAGAGCTCAAGGCCTTGGCCCTTCTTGCCTAAGCCTTCCCCTACTCTCATTCTCTGCACAGCGGGACACTGGTGGGCATCTGACAGGGGTGGGAGTTCTGGTTTTCTGGCTGGTTGGAGGACTGCTGTTGTAGCTGCTGAAGACTGGGGGACCAGGAAACTGGCACGGGTGTTATAAGCCCTGTGTGAATGGAACCAGGCCTATCTGTGCACAGCATGGAGCTCCTCACTTACCTGCTCTCCCCGGCCCTGTGTGTAGGGATATTGCCCGGCCCTGTGTGTGGGGATATTGCCCAGCTCAGCCTGAGGTGGGCTGGGGTGGGGTGTCTAGGGGTGAAAGAGGATGCTTTCAAGTTGTTAATGATTGGAGAGCTGCCATGTTCAGGATGACTCTCACCCCTCACCCAACCTAAAGCCCACCTCTTTCAAAAGATCTCCTGGGTTACTGGGAAGGGAGGCAAAGGCTGCTTCTAGTTCTGCCCAGGTCCTGCACTTGACTCAAGATCACACCCATGGAACCCTGACCCCAACGGTCCACTTAGGATGGGGGCTTTGCCTCACATTGACAAAATGCAATGGAAAAGCCTATGTCAAAACCAAGTGTCCCGGATGAAGGGAGCCCAAGATGCAACAATTGTCTCCAGTGCAACCCTGGAAGGAAGACGATCCAAGGGCACACTAAGCGGAGGGGCTTGGTGGGGCTGTGGAGTTGGGGCTGGTAGACATGGGGCAGCAGGGAGCCTCCACAGCATCCTCCCTGGAGAGAGGGTACAGACTTGCATCTCCTCCACTCCCTTCTCCATTCCCAAGGTGCCTCTTCCTGGAGAAAGTGCTCAATTTCCTATTCAGCCAGAGTAGGCTCTGAAGGGAATCAGAGGCAAAATTATTTCTTGGGTTCTGGGGACTATGCTATAAGACTAGATGTAGACAAACACATCAAGAGGCTCACAGCCCGGATTGGGTGGCTGAGATTCCAAGGAGGCAGTTTAGTCCTTTGCTCACCGTTCTGCCATGTCACTGGGGCTATACCCAAGGCTCTGCTGCTGGTGACTGTTCCCTGATCACACGTTCAGGAGTCACACATCTTGTGATCATACCATGGCCACCAGGTGTGTTTGAGTGCAAGTCAGGTATATTCTAATTCTTTCTGGCTCTGTCTACAGCTTACACACCACGTTCTTCTCTCATGTTCTTTGGCTGTGCCTTCCTATAGCAGTGCTGTGTGATAGCATTGGATGCTTGAGTCTATTGCCATGTGACAATAGATGATTGCATTCCCTTGCTTGTCATCGGGCCTGTTGGTTGCGTGAGCTCATCCAGTACTATGCAATTTTATTTTGTTGCTATGGAACATGACCCATTGCTACGTGGTTACTTGTGATTGTCATGGACAATCCGTTACTACCCGCCCACGTTTTATTGATTGTGACTCTGCTCTCCTGGCTATGTGAATGTCTGTCTGGGCCCTACTTCAGTCCTTCCAGGCTCTAGCTTGTTGTTGAGAGCTGGATCTGGGATCTGGGTCTCCAGGGCTCAATGAGGACAAAGAATCAGGTTGAGAGAGAAGGTAGGAGAAAAAGGGAAGAGGGGAGATATAAGTGGTGGATACAGGAGCAGGGAGGAATGATGAGCTGAAAAACTGAAGGCAGGGGCAGGAGGGTAAGTGAAATGAAGATAAGAGTGAGGATCAGGAGGGTAAGTGAAATGAAGATAAGAGTGAGGATCAGGAGGGAAAAGGACAGGGGCCTGGGACAGGTTGGGATGGGCAAGAGAGAGGGAAAGCCTCACCTCCCTGAATACTATGTGAGTGTCTGAGGCACCCAGTGGTGTGGGGTGACTGAAGGGTCCAGGGCTGGGCATCTAAGCCTTCCCAGCCATCTAGTATGCACTTGGCTACATGCAAGGCAACACAGGACCCAGAGCCCTGGACAGGGTTATCCCACCTCATCTTCATTGCTGTCCTTTGTAAAAGTAGGAGCTCAGACTAAATGCTATCTAAGGTTCTTTCTGAAGTACATCCTGCCTAGCTAGAGGTTGTATCACATGGCTTAATAAGCATTTATCTACATCTCTGTAGATAAATGGGCCAGGCCTGTGTTGGGCCCTGCAGCCCAGAGATGAGGATGACAGTGTGCTCTAGGTTCAAAGGCTGAATGGTGGTGACTAAGTGGACCTAACCCAAGAGCAAGCCAGGGAGAGCAGCCAGAGCTTGCGGCATGGCCAGGCGCCCAGGCGGAGCTCAGAAGGACCAGCCCACTGACAGGCATGCGAGGGTGGTGGTCAGAGGGGGCACGCTCGAGGAAGTTCTCCATCTAGACCCACTCACATCTGCCACAGCCGGTGTGGGGCCATCCTGAGCCCCTTGTTTGCACTCAGAGCCTCACAGAACCTGTTTCAGTGCCCTTGGGCCACTTATTGCTCCTCCTCCCCTCTGTCACTCACGGTGGTTACTCAACCTCTTGCTTAAAAACAGTTGTTCCTCATGCGTGGCTAACCTTGACTTCTCTCTCTCTCTCTCTTTCTTTCTTTCTTTTTTTTTTTTTTTTAAAGATTTTATTGGTTATTTTTAGAGAGAGGGGAAGGGAGAAAGGCAGAGAGGGAGAGAGACATCAATGTATGGTTGCCTTTCACCTGCCTCCAGCTACAGACCTGGCTGGAGACCTGGCTTGCAACCTGGTTATGTGCCCTGGCTGGGAATTGAACCAGTGACCTTTGGGTTTGCAGGCCGGCACCTATCCACTGTGCCACCAGCCAGGGCTATAATCTTGACTTTTCAAGATGCAATATCATCCCATCTCTTATGGTTTTGTGTCAGGCAGTTAGACATGAGCACAGCAAGAACAATGGGCCACGTACAAAGCCCCAGGTGCCTAACAAGGGGCAAAACTGGGCAAACAAGGACCTTGCCCCCAGGGTAACCTTTCCTTCCCTAGGGATAATATCTAGGCCTTAGATGTACTTCAGCTCCAGGCCCAGAAAAGCACCAAAATCAGATAAGCAATTGGCTGCCTCAGGACCAGCTACGTTTGACTAATGACCCCTGCCCAGGATCCATCCAATCAGTGGAAATTATGGCTTAGAAAGGACATATCTGGAAAGTGGATGAATATTTTGCTGAAACCCTCCCTAAAAATTCCCGTCTACAAGGGAAAATAAAAACCCTCAGGACAAAGGACTTAGTATGTGCTCCCTCTCCTGGGAACACCCCCGCTCCTTTCCTTTCCCCCTCGTCTTCCCCCATGGCTCCTAAACTCTAAGGGCCTCCAGGAGACTTGCAACCAGGGGTGCAATAGGCAGTGGCAGCTAGTCCTAGGCTAACCCCTGAACCTGTCTCCAAAGCCCTGTTTTCTCAGACTTCTCAGTAAGCTAAAGCCACCTAGCCTGGGCTCTCCTGTTGTTCCTTCCATGCTAAGCCCTTCCTTATTTCACCCTTCCAAGCTTTAATAAACACCGCATCTGAGTGTGCTTTTGCTGTAGCCAATAAATTCTTGCTTGCTTTTACTGCACTTTATCTGACTAAAATCTTCCCTTCAAGAAGACAAGAAACAAGGTTGCATTGTCTCCCTGATAAGTTTAACCCTTCAGAAAAGATCAGGACTAACTGCAGGTTTACTCATGCTGCCCAAAGTCTCCAAAGACAAAGTCTGAATCTTTATTTCCAAGCCCACTGATGTGTAAGCTGGCAGGTCAGGACAGAGGGCTGCTTTCCTGAGTGGAGAAGGTAAGAGGAAGGAGTGTAGGAGGTGGCCTGGGGGTGCTGGCACCTGCTAGGGAAGGATCTGTATTGGGGTGGGTAGGAGCACCCTGGGCACACCCAGCAGATAGCAACCCTTCCTATTTGTCCAATAGGACATGTTCCAGAAAGGTAAAGTGCCGGGGGGAGATGTGGAGGCTATTAGTGGACAGGGGCAGGTCTTGAGAGAAGAAAACTCAGGGCTTCCCTTTTGGCCAAAGGCCTTGACTTGGCCTATTCTCAGGGTCCTTTGAAGCAGTGTTCCCCTCGAACCACACGTAGGGAGGAAGCCACACTTAAATTCACCCATGGTCATCAGTGTAGTGCCTCAATTAGGGACTTTGACCAGACTGTCTTTTTGATGGCCTGCACACTAGCTCTCTGCAGCAAGGGGCTAGGACCCAGCTCTGACTCCTCCCCAGGTTAAGACACCACCATAGCCACTTCACTGACCCTCTCCCAGCACTTGGCCAACTGGCAACAGAAAGCCATGCCAGCATTCATGGTCACAAGCTCTGTGACCAAAAACAGTATCCTCTTTTCTTTAAGCTCAGTTTCTTCTTTCAGCAGCTAAAACTAATCTCTTAGGGGGCTTCCCAATACCCAGAGGACGTGGTCCTGAGGAAGTTGTGAGTTGCAGTTACTTGAGTCAATGGAACCAGCTCATACAAGTATTGCGAGGTTTGTTTGGAAAAAATCATATGGGCATCCAATTCAAAAGATAAATAAACTCTGTAAGGGGAAGGATCCATCCCTCGCAAAAGTTTAGATTTGCGGTAACTCATAGAGTGCACCTAAGGGGAGGTCTCCTTGCCCCCTGAGGATGAGCCAGGCCCACAGAGGCAGTCAAGCCTCTTCCAAGTTGCCCTCGATGCCCCAGCCCTCCTTGCCCCGGGTCAAGACACTCACCATTTCATGGAACATCGGGGACACCTGAGGCTCGTCTTCTGCTTTCCGACAGGTGGATGTGCTCGAGTTCACTGTGGAGCTCACTGTGGCCTTGGACGAGGACTCATGGATGGAATCCAGCTTCCCATCTAAGATGTGAGGATCCAGGATGGGCAGAGCCTTGCTGTTCTCTGGTGTTAAGAAATTTTCTGGCCTCTGGGAAGAGAAGGTATAGAGAACTTTCTCTGTGCCTCTCTATCATAAGTGCACCTTTCACAACCCAAACCTCTCCTGCTGATGGCTCAGGAGGACCTGCATGTCTGGTTCCTGTCTCCCTCTTGCCATCTTGCTTAAGGACCCCTAACCATACTATCCTTGATGTTTCTCCAAGAAGCCAAGCTCTTTCCTGCCTCAGAGCCTTTGCATCTGCCTTTCCCTCTATGTGAATAGCCTCATGGGTTTTGACTTGGCTGTTTCCCTTTCTTCACCCAGGTCCCAGCCCAAATGTGAACTCTGAGAGGCTCTGCTCTTTGAGATAGAGGCCCATTCCATCTACACAGTAACCCCTCCTCCAATCTACTCTCTCTTCACATTATACCATTTTACTGGGTTTGTAGTACTTACTTTACCAGAAAATTAACTTTCAAAGAATGTGTTTAGTTGTTTACTGTCTGCCTCCCTCCTCCATTACCCACATTAGGATGTAAGTAACATATAAGCAGGGACCTTGTTTATCTGTTATGTCTGACTCATTGTAGGTGCTCAATAAACATTTTTGAAAGAAAACATTATGTTATCTTGACTTCCATACTCAGCACAGCAGCAACAGCTTCTAAAACCTCCATGTTCCTGGGACACCCTTTGCTGTGTAGACTTAACTTTCCATACCATCTCCTCTGTCATTCTTTCCTCTTTTCTCCCATTAAACAGAAAATCTTTCCTCTCTCTGATGGTCCCCTTTCTCCTTCTATGTCCTGTTTCCTATCCTCCTCCTCCCCAAGCATGACTTTCCCTCTCATCTCTGCTTGTCTAGTGTTTGATCTCACTCAAACACCAGTCCTTGAAGCCTCGTGGCCTTAGCCTGCATGTGCGCAAAGCTTTTCTGGGTTCTTCCAGCCTGGCTGCTGGCTCTCTCTGCTCACAGTGGCCTCTGACTCCAGGCTTGTTTGCCATTTTTGTTTTTCTAATACAACTTTAAGTTCCTTGGACTCAGGGACATGTCCTATGTTCTCTTTGGGGAGAACATAAGCTCTGTTGAAAATAGCCCCAAAAAATGTCCATTGTTCAAAGAATTATGCAGTATCAAGTTAGTAGGGACCTCAAAGTTGACCCACTCCCACCCTTCATCAGCTGATGGAATTCTGTCTTGGCCACACAGCAGGTGAAGAGGCCTGTCTGAATGCTGCTCTAGAAGTGAATAGAAGAATGTGTACAGTGCCAACCAGGACAGAGGTGTTCAGGGTTAGAGGTGTACAGATGTCTGACCCTGGACTAACAGTGAGACGTGGATGCTCTATATGAAAACCCACCCATCTGAATCAGGTAAATTTGGACAAGGACCCTTCACTTTACCACTAGGATCCTTTAAATGATGATTCCTTTATGCCTTTTAAAAATAAAATTTGGAGGAGAACCAAGATGGTGTTGGAGTAAGTGGAGCTACACCAATCTCTTCCCAACACCAAACTGGAATTAAAACTTAATTGGGGAGAAATCATCCAGAATAACCAATAGAACACCAACTGGAGAGAAGTCTTATTACCATGGACAGAACAGAGGAGCCGATTCATCACAACATGACCTGAAGGAAGTGTGGAGACGCGAGAGGCTGGCAGGGCTCCCACGGGCGGCAGCTGAAGGACGAAGAAACATCTCAGCAGCCAGGGGTTCCACCTGAGAAGGGTGGGACCTAAACCCCCAACTGGGCTTCCCAGCCTACAGCAACATAGCTGAGAGTAAAACAGCACCCAGCTGTGAAAAGCAAAAAGCCACCAGGTTTAGCTGGCTTGACAGAGACGGAGTTCTTAAAGGGACCATGCACGAAAATACAGTGGCACCCACCTGACCTGGGCTCCAGCAGAAGGAGGGCACAGTGGACTAGAAGACACTTAAGGAGGGTTTAGGGAGGTGGCTTTAGGGGGAGAGTTTAGGGAGCAGCCCGTGAGTCCAGTGCTGACCCATCCCCCATACAGCCAGCAGACCACTCTTCTCTAAAGGGTGGGAGCCTGAGGGGAAGCCACAGCCCCACCCATAGGAATTAATCCTCCACCCTACCCAGTAGTACTACCTAAACCTGACCTCAGATCACAGGTTGATTGGATTAACAAAAATTCATCTGCCCCACCCAGAGGTGCCTAAAACTGACCACTGATCACAGACTGATTGGATTAACAACTAAAGGAGACAAAGACAATGGATCTCTGGTAGTCTCCAACTGGCTGACTAGGCCCAGACTGGGTCACAAGCTGACTTTACCAAGCGCAGATTGAGGAAGTAAAAAAAGTGGGCCTTAGCCCTGGCTGGTAGCACAGTAGATAAGGCGCCGGCCTGCGAACCCTAAGGTCGCAGGTTCGATTCCCCAGCCAGGGCACATAACAAGGTTGCAAACCAGGTCTCCAGTCAGTCTGTGGCTGGAGGCAGGTGAAAAGCAACCATACATTGATGTCTCTCTCCCTCTCTGCCTCTCTCTCTTCCCCTCTTTCTAAAAATAATGAAATAAAATCTTAAAAAAAAAAAAAAAATGGACCTTTACACCACAAAAGGTCACACCACTAAGACAGTAAGTCAAAGGAGACCAATCCAAGAAGCAGAAACAAATATGAGCCACCTAAAATGAGGAGACAAAGAAATAAACCCATAGCAAATGGAAAGGAGGAATCCCCAGGAAGAGTGCAAAATGAAATAGAGGCAAGCACCCTATCAAACATGGAATTCAAAATAATAATGATAGAGAAGCTCAATGAGCTCAGTGAGTTCAAAGAAAACTACAAACAACTCCAGGGGAACTATGAAGAACTCCAGGGAAGCTACAAGGAATTTGCTGAGAACTACACCACCATTAAAAAGGACATAGAAACTATCAATAAGAGCCAGGAGGAAATGAAGAATACAATTTTTGAATTGAAGAACATAATAGAAGGAATCAAAAGCAGGCCAGAGAAAACAGGATCAGATTAGCAAGCTGGACATCAATGTAGAAAAAAATTCCCAGGCAGTGCAACAAAATGAAAAAAGACTGAACAATAATGAAGAGGTTTTAAGAGAGCTGCAGAACAACATGAAACGTAATAACATCCATATCACGGGGATACCAGAAGAAGAAGAGGAGGAGCAAGGGGTAGAAAACCTGATTGAAAAAGTAATGACAGAAAACTTACCTACTTGAGGAGAGAAAAAGGCATGCAAGCTCAGGAAGCATAGAGGGTCCCAAGGAAGATGAACCCAAACAGGCCCACTCCAAGACACATCGTAATGAAAATGGCAAATTTCAAAGACAAGGAGAGAATCCTAAAAGCAGCAAGAGAGAAACAGCTAATAACATACAAAGGGGCTCCGATAAGGTTATTAGATGATTTCTCAATAGAAACACAGCAAGCCAGAAGGGAATGGCAAAAAATATTTCAAGCAATGAAAAACAAATGCCTGCAACCAAGAATACTCTACCCAGCAAGGCTGTCATTCATAATGGAAGGAGAAATGCGGAGTTTCCCAGACAAAAGAATGTTAAAAGAATACATCTCCACCAAACTAGCATTGCAAGAGATGCTAAAGGGTCTGCTTTAAGAAGATGAAGAAACAGACAGACAGACAGATAGAAACACAGGTACAAAGGGAAAAATAGATAATGAATAAGTACCTATCAATAATAACGTTAGCCCTGGCTGGTAGCACAGTAGATAAGGTGCCAGCCTGTGAACCCTAAGGTTGCTTGTTCAATTCCCCAGCCAGGGCACATACCAGGTTGCAAACCATCTCCGTAGATGGGGGCTGATGAAAGGCAACCATGTATTAATGTTTCTCTCCCTATCTGCCTCTCTCCCTTCCTCTCTTTCTGGAAATAATAAATAAAATATTTTAAAAAAATAAATAAATAACCTTAAAGGTAAATGTATTAAATGCACCAATCAAAAGACAGGGTAGCTGAATGGGCAAGAACCAACTTGAACTTAGGAATGCTTTAAAATGACCTTGTTATAGATATTACTATTTATAGGTATAATTTTGTACATTACTTGTATCTGCATTATTCCAGGTTAAGTTTTCTTAGATTAGAATTACTTCACAATATGGGAAAAGTCAAATGCAGTTAAGGAAGAAGAAAAAAGTAAGAAGATGTGGATGTATATTACATAGAATACATGCTATCTTTCTTATTCACTGTTACAAAATATGTGCTTATTTGTGGGTGTGTAATATATAGATTTTGTTAGCAATTCATGTTTTAAATAGCAACCAAATGGTCATGGGTGTGTTATCAGTCAATCTTTAGGATAGAAAAAATACGGAGAATGAAGATCAGTTTGGATGGAAGTTGCAAACTACTAACCTATATGATTTGTGTACGTAGAGAAGATATATTCTCATATTAGCATGTAAATTAGATGAGATTCCTTTCAAATAGATTGTGGAAATATGCATTTCCAGTTATGAAGGCTCCCAAACTGGGAATGCTTGGGAAAAGGAATGAATGGTATAGTAAACTTTATTATTGAAATGTGAACATACCTAATCTCTACCTCAACAGACTCTTAAGTAGTTCAGTGGGATTTTTAATTTTTACCTTAACTTAGTAGACATAGTAATTTCTACTCTGGGGACCGGCTGAGCACTGCAACTGCCATTATTTCTGAAGGCTTCAACTTGTAAAACATACGTAGAAGAAAAACAGAGGGTATTGAAAGAATTAAGACCTGTGCACAGCCTAAATAAATAGATAAATCTACTATTTAAGATGGAAAACTCCCGAAAGAATAAGTTGTAGTTCCAGTAGCTTAAAATAAAGTTGAGTTATATTATTGGAGGAGGGAGGATCTGATTCAAAAGTCAAATTCATTTTTTACTATGGGTTTGGCACTGTCTCTAGGACAACATTCACAAAAGTGAGTTCTGCAATACACCATTTCTGTGATATATTTCACAAAAATAGCATTCCAGAGTAAAATAAGTGTTAAGAAAAAATCTGCTTAATTTTGCTACAATATACCTAAAATTCTATCATTTAACATGTAATAATTATGTAAGCTATGGGCATACATTTTTTAACTCTTCAAAATCCAGTATGTACTTTAAATATGTGTAAAAATATGTATGTTTATAAGTGTGTTTTTGCATGTGTTTGGTAATATTGCAATTCATATTACTTAAAAGAGTAATTCTTTAAATAAATGAATTAATGTAGGCATTTTGAAATAATGAAAAGAAAATTTTGTATTAATATGTTTTGAGAAGTTAACAGAAAGCAGTAATTAAATGGTGAATTGTCTAGATATGAAAGGAAGAAAAAGTACACATTGGTGGTTACAGAATAGACAGGGGTATGTTAAGAATAAAGGAAATAGAGAAGCCAAAAAACTTATATGCATGACACATAAATATGAACTAAGAGGAGCATTGCTGGAGGAAATGGGGTACTGTGTGGAGGGGGCAAAAGGGGGAAAATTGGGACAACTGTAATAGCAAAATAAATAAAATATATTTAAAAATAAATAAAATAAAATTTTAAGTATTAAATAAATAAGTAAACAAATAAATCATTCCAAAGAGAAAGCAGCTGTATGACTCCTGGAATGGGAAGAATGAAGCTTGAGGGACTCTGGGGCTGACCATGACGCCTACTGTATGTCAGAACCAAGGCTTCTGTGCTTGCTCTATCCTCAGGCATTAGGTCTGGCTGTCTCTCTCACCTGCTCCTCTTGGGAGCTGTGGTTCAGGGAGGGCAGAGGCGCCTCATTGAACATGCCCAGTATCTCTGTATAGCATTTGAGTCTGATGGTTTGGAGATCTGGGGTTGTCTGTTTTACACAGGAAGAAGTACCTTATCTCTCTATTTCTCAGAACAACTCAACACCAGATTGACTGCAGAGAATGCAGTCATTGGCTGGCTGGCTGGCTGGACAGATGGATGGATGGATGCAAGAGAGAATGAACGAAAGAGGAATCACCCAGGGCTAAGATGAACTCCTCATTGACAAGGTGGCCTCTGGGGCTGGGGTGAGATGCTGATTCAGGACACGTAATGACATTTCTCCTCACTTCCAGGCAGCAAGCCAATTTTGATGCCCTGGATTTCATAGACTGTCATCTAATCCTGTTAGAGAAGGAAGTAGAAATAATGAAATAAAGCGAGAGGCCTCCAGAGGTGCCCTATCAGTTCTGAAAGCAGGGACAAAATGCTGAGGAAGCCACCTCCTCCACAGCCTGTCTCCCTGACACCCACCCAGCAAGATAGCCTCAGCACCAGCAGGTCAACCCAGTGACTCCGAGCTGACATTTACTGGGCTCCTGACTGAATGGAGCTGGGCATTCGCTAGGTACTTTTATGCGGGTTCTAAAGTGTATGTATAATTTATTTAATTCCATCACAAAGGTAAAATAAAAATGAGACTGATCCCAGTCCAGTTCAGTGCCTTCACCCCACCAGTCTCAGGTGGGTGGGTGTTGGGAACAGGATGGAAGGACAAGCAGAGTATCTATGGACTCCAGTCGGTCTGTCCATCCCACCAGTTCTGACCCCAGATGCCCCTTCCGGAGCCCCGTTGATGCTTGGTGCTCTGCACCGTGCTGCCGGAGCCCTGGCTGGCCCAGGCCTGCACCTGCCCCCGCAGCTGTTTGCATCAGCACTGTCCCACCCCATCCCACCCCTGCAGGTTTCCAGTCCACATTTTCAGTCAACTTTGCCAGGATCTGTTGTGGCCTGCGGGCTGAGCAAGGTGGGTGAGTAACTTTTAAGAAAACTCTTTATGCCTCCACATACTACAGGCCCCATGGGGAAAGGCCAGAGGCTCTTGTCATGTGCGTCAAGGGGCACCAGGAAGCCCACAGTGCCTCATAAAGTGCCTAAATTCTCCCTATTAGTTCCTTTTCTTACCTCTCCAGATTCTTCAACCTGCCCTGTTTCTGAGGAAGAGATTGTGTCCTCCCCTCCTAATTCCTCAAGGGAAAGGAGCTTGTTTATGGAGGCAGGGAGGGGCCAGGCTGCTGGCAGGAGGCTCAGGGTGGAGGATGGGGGCTAATTCCTCCCCAACGAGGCTCAGCTTTGCCTGGCCCTCCCTTCTGCCTCTAGGTGGGGGTGGATGTGGGGGCCGCTGGCCCACCACACAAGCCTACTTACTTGTTTTTCTGCTTGGCAGGCCCTACCCTCCCTGCTGAGGCTGCTTGGGGCTGACAAGTGGCCCCTCGCTCTGCAGCTCCATGGCTGCAGCACGTTTCACTTCATTAGGGCTGTGATTGGAGACCTACTTTGAAAGCTCAAAGCGATGCACAGCCACGCGTCGACTCAGACTCGGGGCTTAGCCCACCATTCCTTTTGCTGCCTTGACAGCTGCCCCAGAAAACATGAGTGCCATGGTGGGGAGAAGGCACCCTGTCCTTTCGCCTCTCAGCCTTCACTGCTGTCCGCAGAAGAGTCTGCTGAGACAGGCCGGACCAATAGCATCACAAACTCAAGGTCTTCTGGGTCACCTGTTTTCCCCTCCTCCACTTACATCCTCTGCCTCTCCCCTCCCCACTCCATCCCCCAGATCCCTGATCATGCAAAATGCAACAGTTCCAGCTTGCCCTGGCAATTACAGACCAGCCAGGTTGCAGCTGCTGTCCTTGGTGCCGCAAGTGCTTCCCTACCAGACTGCTTGCCTCTCACCCCGCCCTGAGCCTTCCCGCTGGAGTGCACTGCTCTTAATTCAATTAGCTGGTCCTGAACCTTCCCCGGGGACCCTGGAGTGGAAACTGACAAATTCTGTTTAACAAAGACATTTGTCCCTGCCCTGCCAGCTTTGGGCTCTGCTGCTGTATCCCCCCTCCCCTCGTCCCCCGCTATTAGGTATCTAACAAAGTGCATCCTAAGAAATCTGCTTCCAATCGCTAGTAATTCAGGGGGCTTGATGCAATTTTCTCTCTGATAAGGGTGTCTCGCCCGCTGGCAAGCTCCATAATGAGTCCTGTGCAGAGGCTCCCTGATCAGTCACTGCTTTGTCATTTCCTGTGGCAGAAGTTGTAGGTCCTTATCTCTTCAGCTGAAGGCCAGGCTCAGACAACAGGCCCTCCAAGAGGGCTCGCTGCCTCTCCCGCACATTGCAAGCCTCTTGCATGGTATCCTGATGGCCTTGCAGCTGCAATAAGGTCTGAAGCTCTAAGTCTGTTTGTCTCCCAGCCAAGAAAGGCCCAAGTATTAATCCTCACTGGGTCCATGATTCATTCTTCAGAAAACGGTGTCAGGGTTAATCTAAAAGCAAGTTGTAGAGTCAGGGGTGGGGAGCCAGTGATAAGAACGTAAAAAATATATATTCTGGCAGGGATTTTAATATTAAATAATGCCTTGTGTATAGCTCAGTGGCTAGGCTGGGGGCTCACTTTTGTCACCCTGAAACCTGGTCTTTCTGCATTTTAATCTTTATCATTGGGTTTCCCCTATTTACATCCAGAGAGGCTATTCCAGTGTATAGGTCAGATCATATTCTACTACTGCTCAAAGACCTTCCTTAGCTTCCCATTGCTTTATGAAAAAGTCTAACCTATATCCTGACATCCAGACCTTCCAAAATCCTGGTCCCATCTAACTCTCCAGTGTCGCTACCCACGAACAGCCTCCTGGTGTCCCATACACTCCAGACACATCCATGGCTCCATGGCTTTGTACTTGTGGTTCCCTCTACCTGAAGCATCTTGCCTTGCCAATTTCCAAGCCGCCTTTTGAGATGGAGCTTACTATGCTTCTCTATGATGCTTCCCTGACTTTTGGGTGCTCCATGCATCTACCTCAACTAGAACCCTTAGCAAGATAGGTGGTGATGCTATACGGGGTTGCTTTACTGCTTAGCACAGGTTAGGAATCTAATAAATGATTCATGAACTCATGCCTGAATGACATTGGCTGAAGCAGGAGTGTATCTGGTTTGGCTGCAGGGAGGTCTGGTCTACTGTAGTCTGATTGTGACATGGGGAGAAACACAAATGCATCTCCCACTTTTTGAGAGGTTTGGTCTGGAAGCTTTTGCCCCATCTCCCTTTCTCCCCTCTGCTTTCTTCAAACCACCAGCTATGCATTGGGCTCATGGGAAAGCAGAGCAGATGGTTTTCTTACCATCCTTGCACCCCAACTCAATATTCTCCCTCAGTGGGCTGGGTTCACAGGTTCACATTCTCAGAGCGACACAGGGTTTTGTGGTTCCTGAGGCATTTGGCATAAGCCAGCAGTAAGGCTCTTGGTCTAGCCCTGCCCGTCCTGGCTGGGAGCTTCAGGTTCAGAATGATCTTAAGGTCAGAAAGCAGGTCTTCACTTCCTTCATCTCCATGGCCCCCAGCTCAGGGCAGGGTAAGGCAGGGTACACCGGGGACTGCAGCAAGTCCAGTCTCTGGATAGATGGTTGTCTCTTCTCTCTTTCTGAATTCTCTGAGAAATTGCAGTGGGGCCAATGTGCTGCTAGTGACATCTACCTTCGGCATCTGACAAGGCCTCCTGATGTCCTTATAAATGGAAATCTGGTCTAGCTGCTGTCATGAGGGGTGGGAGCCAAGGGGTGGGTTAGCAGGGCTCCTGTTACCCCTGCTCAGAAACCCTGTCCTCATCCTTGATGAGTTCAGCATGTTTGTCACAACTGGGTGAATAAGACTCAACACTCCCCTCACTGAGTGTCGGCAAGGCACTGTGCTGGGAACCCACACATGCCCTGTCACTCAGTTTCCACTACGCTCCTGATGAGGGGAGTCCCAAGTCCCTTCTATAGATAAGAAAAGGGAAACTTAGGGTGGTGGTGAAGACAGAGTGGAAGAACCAGGATTCAAACCCAGACCTAAGGGTGCACACTTTTCAGTGTATGTCACAGGACTGAAAGGGGCCTGAGTGCACCTACAGGTGAGCTGAAGGTTGGGGTGGGGACTGGGGTGGGGCTGTGAATGCAATGCGTGATAAAATTAGGGTCCAGAATGATCTCAAGCCCAGACAAAGGGCTGAGATAAGGATAATGGAATATCGCATGGAAGTATCGCATGGAAGAGAATCCCTGCCTAAGTTCAAAATGGAGCAGCAGAATTTCAAGGGAAAGAGGTGCTGCCTGACATCGGCTTACATGTCAGACCGGACCCACAGGCTTTTTGAATGGACCCCTGTAGCCAAGGGGTGAATGTATCTGGAGAAAGAGGGCAATGGTTTTATTTCATCCTCCAGTGTCAATCCAGTACCACAGTTTGGGGGGAACACTTAAGAGAGTCTTGTCAAGAGGAGACAACTGAGGATGAGAAGCAGCAACCAACTGTGACAAAGATCAGCCAGAGACCAGAGAGTTGATCGGGCAGGGATGACATAAAGAGTTTGTGACAGAGTCAATGTGGGCACGGAAGTTGGCTTCTCAGGAGAAGGCCTCAAGGCAGAAAAAGGGAGTGTCAGGCGGGAAAGTGGAGAGAGAGAGAAGAGAGAGGTTTACAAGTGGCTGACAGAGGCTGAAGAAGGCTTCCTGAGAGGTAGCGAGCTCCCTGTCGCAAGAAGTAAGCAAGTAGAATCTATAAAACTGTTTTTGAGAGAGTGCCAAACTCCTTCCCTGAGGCGGGGAATGTAGGGTGGGGAGTTGTATGAAAATCAAGAGACTGTGTTGATTATGCTGACCAATATTTGTTCCCAAGGCATGGAGCACTGCCGGGAGGCACTTAGGCATTGTGAAGAGCAGACAGAGTTTCTTCTGGTGTGATGGCGAGCACTGCTCCCACAGTGAGCCCCTGTGAGCCGGGGCCAGGCTGGCCCTGGAAATGCATGGTCTCTCACCAGCTTCCATTGGGTCGACTTGGGCCTAGAATCTGAGGGGGTAGAAGAAAAGGTACCTGTGATCTGAGGAAGGGAGAGACCTGTTCCTGTTTTCTGCCATCTGGCCGAGGAGAGTGAGAGGACATGAGGAGGGTGAGGGTTTGGAGCAGAAGATAGGCAGGGAGGTTGTGAGGCTGCAAGAAGGGAAAGGGTCTCTTTCTCCGGATCCATTTTTGTTTGTGTGGTAGTATTTTCAGAGCTGGAGTCTGGGATTGGGACAGAACCCTCCAGGAGACAGAACCAGCAAGGAGGCTGCTGTGCCGGACACTGGGCCTTCTAGGCAACAGTGCTTGGGAGGAAATGGAGGCAGGCTTGTGTTGGGGCTTCTCAGAGAACCAGCCTGTGGCTGTCAAGTGTGCCTTTCAAAAAAATTCATCAAAACTAGCATAGAAATTCACCAAAGCCAGCATCCTATGTCCTACTCTTTCCTTCCACATTTGCTAAATAGCCACTCATCCCCACTCTGGGCAGGTCTCCAGAGAAAGTTTTATAACTGGTGTTTTGAATTAAAACACCCACACTTAGCATGGAATTAAAGACCCACCTGCCCCTTTCTATGAGGGGAACTGGAGGAGGATGGCTGGACAGACTATGGGAGTCACCTCTTCCCCCAAGGGTGGCAGCAGATTCCACCTTCTCCTTTCCTCAGATGTGCTTCCCCTGTACCAAAATCCAAGGAAGCCAGTGGGTTTCAAGTCCTGCCAGCATCCCAGGTCTGTGTGTTCAGGAAGGTGTGGCTACCCATCCAGGAGGCCCCACCCCCGCCTGGGCCCCTGGCACCTGTCTGGGCAAGACTCTAGATCCCAAACCTCAGCCCTAAGAGGCAGCGTACTGCAGAATACCTAGATGACACTATATGGACTTGTCCCACCTCATGGGAGGCTGAGACCAACACAATGAGCACCTACTGTGTGCATGCCAGGCTCCAGTCCAAACGGCTAGGCCTAGGAAAGCTGGTCAGTGTGGGCTTCACTTCAAAGAGGACGTCTGCTAGCTGGAGGGCACCTAGGATGTTATGGGATTTTGAAGCTGGTTCATTAAAAGAGAAGGCTGCTTAGCCTGGAGAAGCATCGACTCCCAGGGGACCAGATCACACTCTTCAAAGAGAACAGGCCAACATCAGAGAGGGAGTGGAGCGGACCAAAGGTTTATTTGTGTATGTGTACATGGGGTAGCCATAGGCTTACGGATTCTTAGACCCTAGTGGACCTCCAAAGGCAACCTCCACAGTATGTGCAATAAGTTTTCTGCGTATCTACGCATAGTTGCACAGGTACTCATCTATATACACAACTCTAGCTCAAGGCAGATCACTTGAAGCTACAGGTCCCATACAGAAGCTCCACTGGAGGGAGAAAGCTCAATCTATCACCAACAGAACCTGCTTCAAGCACAGTATCCCAAACCGAGAGGACACCCATTTTTGCCATTCACTGACACTGCTGGCTTTGCTGCCTAGTCTGCCCACCAGCATGCTGGATGGCCAACCATGCACCAGTGTCCCTAGAACTGGGGCATGAGACTTGCTGGGGTTGCACTCTAGTCCCAAAAGGCAGAGCCAGGAGCCAGCAGCAGATGGAGGGCCCTGGAAGGCCAGGTGGGCTCAATGTTGGGTGAGTGTTTCTATCAGTGGTAGCTCCTGAGCCATGGGATGTGTCTCTCGAAGAGCTAGTGAGTTCCTGGTCCCAGCAGAACAAGTTGAGAGGTGGGGTTGACCACCCACAGCAGATGTTGTCAAGGAAATTCCTGTCCAGTGTGGGCTGTTGAGATACCTCTGTGGTCTATTTGGGAATTTCACAGTGTTTTTATTCCTAGAATTCTGAGAGTGGGTGACATGAAAGCAGTGGGTGTGGGAGACTGTGCCCACCAAAATGTATATTAACCAGGTGGCCTGTGCTGTCCTGTGGAGGCTTTCAGGAAAAGAGGCTGTGTCCTTAAGTAGGAGGGACCCAAGTAGGGCACATGTATTTATTTTTCTTGAGGCATTCCCTCTCTATATCACATCTGACCCTGGGCAAGAGGCTGCACCTAAGGCAGAGTTGTCAGCCCCTGGAAGAGGGGCCCTGAGGAACCCATTATCACATGTACACTTGCAGTTGGAACATCACAGCGCTCTAAGGCCGCCAGGTATCAGGCCTGGCACCTGGAGCTTTGAACAGTGTTTGATTTCAATGGTGGAAAATTCAGCAGTTCTGGTTCCACAGGCTGGAAATACAGAGATGAAGACCAGGTACCTTTGACAGTAAACTGGCAGATAATACCTTAGGTGGAACAATAAGATGGAAGGAACCTAGTCTTTCTATTATGGCAGCCAAATTCACAGAGCCTGTCTAAGCACTCCCTGTCGCTCACCTTGTTTGGTTTCATCAGACCTCTGATTAGGAGCCAACACCTGCTCATGAACTGATGTTTTGCTCATTGCCTGCTCCACTATCCCTGCTCTCTAAGGATGTAAGCTTGAGGAAGACAGGACCGTTTTTCTCATCTTCTTCAATGTAAGATCCATGAAACCAAGGCGGTATCTGCCATCTAGCAGGTGCTCAGTAAATAACTGCAGCTCCATGGAGGACAACGGTAGTATCACAAGGAAGTCCACGGTGAGGGACAGAGCTGGGGACAGGCCTGTAGACTTAGCTGCAAGGCCATCTAACCTCATCAATTCTCAACACTCTCCCTCCGCTCTGTGGGAAGAAGGGTGCTGAAGGGGCTCAGCTGCTAGCAGAGTGCCATGTTCAAGTCTGATAAAGGTGAATTTGAGCCAGATGCATTCCATGGCTGCTGATTCCATCACTGCAATACACAAGAGCAGCCCAAGTTCTAATCTTCCTCAGCCTGAGGTCAAGTTCATCCACATTAACACTTTATCTCCAGGCCCCCAAACTGGACTTCAAGATTCTAGAATAAAAGTCAGTCAGTTATTAGCCAATTCTCAGATTGTTTCACCAAGAAATAGTTTAGCCACAAAGAAATTTAGCTTCTGTGTATGCCAATGTGGATGTGAAAACATTTTTTTCTCTTTTTAAAAAAATTATTTATTTATTTGAGAGAGAGGGAGGGAGAGAAAAAGGGAGAGAAACATCAATGTGTAATTGCCTTTCACACACCCTCAAATGGGGACATGGTCTGCAACCCAGGCATGTGCCCTGACTGGGAATCAAACCAGCGAGGCTCCTTGGTTTGCAGACCAGCATTCAATACACCCAGCCACACCAGCCAGGGCTGAAAACATTTCTGCCAGTTTGCATGTGTGCATGAGCATGTATAAATGCATTAAGTGTGTGCACCCTTGCAAAGTTGCATGCATGTGGGTGCATGTCTATTCACATGTGATTGTCAGGTGTGGGCATTCAAATGCCATTGTGTGAGTGTGTACATGTGGAACTGTGTGAATGAATTATTGGCTGCAGAATCTGAATCTCCCCTAGTACTATTTTCCTGGTACACACCCAATCTTGATTCTCTTTCTTTTCCTTTCTTCTCAGAAATCCATTACTGAAAGGTTTTTACCCACCTGCAGGGGGAGGGGGGATGGGGGAAGGAGAAGCTAAAATCACAAGGCCCAGATCAAAACACTCAGCAGCTCAATGAATTCACAGCGTTTTCCCGCATGACTTGGAGGGATAATTTAGTGAGGTCGCCAGCTGGAAGGAAAGGGATTAATTCTGCACTTAGCACAGCTCCGGTGAATAATTCATCACCAAGACCTTTGTGCCCAGCCCCTGGGCAACAGGAGAAGTGCCCTGCCTACCTGCCTGTTGCCTGCCTGGATCCTCCAGTGCCCTGATCACTTGGTGCTCCTTTGGGTCCTCAGAACACATGTGCTCCAGGAAGCGGCAGGGGAGCAGGGGTGAGTAAGAGGCTGGCAGTGGCCATTGTCAGGCTCTAGGCCCTGAGAAGAGGGTATGGAGCATCCAGCTCCAGTCTGGGTAATCTGTGACATTTCCCCTCTAAGGACTCTCCTTCCCCTTTCTTGGGACCTTTTGCTGCTTCTGTGTCTCAGCTCTCAGTACCTTCTCCACCCTGCACCAGGTTGGGTGGGAGGAGGGGTGTCAGGTTGCTATCTAACACACACACCTCACCAGGAATAAGAGGAAGCTCTAGAGGGCAAAGCAGAACACTGCTCAGCCGGGAAGCGCTAATGGGAAGTCTCAGGCATTCACCAAAGGCCTGTGGGAGATACTTGCAGGCTGGTCCATTCCCAGATATACACACCTCTTACCCCACAACAAGACATTCATCCCCTGTGTTCTTCACAGGTAAGGTCACCGGACCAAGAGCTGGTAGCTATTCTTTCTGGCCTGGGAAGCAGGTGGTAGTGGGCTGACCCAGACATCACCCCTGTCATCGGTTCCTGGATTCATAATTCTAAAGTTCCCACATTCCAGCTTCCCACAGAGCAGACAGTGGGAAGATTCCAGCAGGTGCCTGCAAGGTGCACTGGAGCTAAATGACCAGGGTTCAAACTGGACTTGGGGCACAGGCATAACTGGCTAGAGGCAGAGATCTCACCCATTGGCCAGGGCTCAGCACTGCTATTTTCCACTTGGACCAACCCAGCCGTAGCAGGCAGCATGGCAAGAATCCACACCCTGATCCACAGAAACGGCTGGCATGCTGAATTTATGTTAATGGCACAGTGCACCTTAAGAGGGGGGCGCTGTCAGAGCAGGCCTTACTCCCAGGGGCTGCTGTAAAAGCAGAGCGTTTTCTCCCTGCTGCAGTCAGAAGAGGGAGTCAGAGTTATGAGATGTGAGGGGGATTTCACATGCTGCGGCTTGAAGATGGAGGAGGCCATTGTGAGAAAGAATGTGGGCAGCCTTCAGAAGCTGAGGTAGGTCCTTTGCTGACAGCCAGCAGGGAAACAGTGACCTCGGTCCCACAGCTGCCAGGACCTGGATTCTGATGACAACCTGGAGGCTCAGTCTTCCCATAGCATTCAGGAAGGAGCACAGTCCTGCCAACATTCTGACTTCAGCTGACCCCAGAAGTGTGAGCTCACACATGGGTGTGTTGTCTTCAGCTGCTAAGTTTGTGGTAGTTTGTTATGCAGAAATAGAAGCTCATATCCTAGTTCACCCTTGTGGAACCTTGATCCCAGAGAAACAGCCTTGGATGAGGCCGGGTCGGAGGCTAACTCCCAGGTCTAGGTGGCCCTTTGCTTCAAATCTCCTCTCTCTAATGTAAGCTTTCTCTCTGGTTTTTGGAAACCTCAAATCACCCTCAGACATTTCCATCCAAAGTATCATTTCCCTGTTCCCTGGAGCCCCTTACCCCAGCCCTGAACAAGGTCAGCAATTGTGAAGGAAGCTGGAACCCACTGAGGGGCTATAAGTGGTGGTGCATGGCTTCCAGGCCCTGACCTTCCCCTGACCTTCAGCCTTACCTCTGAGGAAAGCAGCTGAAAGGAGAGATCCACTGTAGGAGTCTTGCCACTTATGGTTTTCAGGTTGGTGTCCTGAAAAGAAGGGCACAGTCAGAGCAAGCCATCCAGGGCAGCTTCTGCCGCTGCCCCACCTGCTACCCTGGATTACTCAACAAGTGCCTGCTAAGCGCTATGCCAAGCTGGGCTCCTTCCTTCCTCACTCTTGCCGCCTCTGCACACCCTTCCCTACTCCACCGGAGACACGCACCTTCAGACTTGCCTCTTGGCAGAGTGGGGAAGCTCCCATTTGTGGAAGTCTATTATGACCATATGGCCAGAAGTATTTTAGTGGGAAAGATGGCATAGAAGTAGACAATGATGATAACAATGTATTCATTCTTAATGGGAACTTATTCTCTTTTAACTGCTTTACAGGCATTTCCCAAATAAATCTTACAGTAAACCTACGAAAACAGTACTATTACTACGAACCCATTTTACAGCCAAGGAAACTGAAACACTGAGACTTTAAATAATTTTCCCACAGTCATGTAAGCTGTTAGGTGGTGGAATGAGAATTTGAACCCAGACAGCCTGGCTCTTGTTCTTGGGCTCAAGATTCTTGTTAAACAGAGAGATTATATACAAGCATGTTCCCATTTTAGAGATGGTCACTTGGAGGTTCAGAGACAGCAAGTCACTTGCCCTAGCTTCTACAGCAAGGACTAGGGCAAGCCAGAGTTGAACTCAAGTAGGGTTGGACAGAAGTCTGAGCTCCTACTGCTATCCCATGGGGCATCCCTGTGCTTCTCCTCAAGTTGCTCTGGGGCAATTTCATCGTAAGCCCAAGAGTAGGACTAATTTTTGGTATTTGGGGAACTCCTCACACTTGGAGTGGTCAGCTTCCATGATGGGGGTTGGTGGGCTGCCGCTGGAAGCTGCAGGAAAAGCCAGACCCGCCTGTGTTGTTGAGGCAAGGAGGAGCAGGGTGGGACTGGGGGGACTGCCTGGGGTGGGGGAGGACTCACGGTGATGGGGAGCCTCTCTACTCGTAACCCATGTGGGCCTTTTCCTGTCAGCATCTTGCCGTACAAATGGCTCTTCAGTGGCAACACAGAGATACCCAGGGGCTTGCTGAGGGTCCATGGCTCACCAGCTTTCACTGTGTGACAGCATGGGGAAGGGTCAGATGGGGTTCCCACCAGTCTCCACCCCAAGCTTCTCAGATCCCAGAATCTGAGGCCCTACCTGGGCCCCATCCTTTGGTACCCCACACTGAAATCTCCCATCCTTCACCACCCACCCCCTTCCTTTGCCTGTACAAATGTCCTCCTTCCTCTCTGCTCTCAGGACTTCTTGAGTTTAAGGACAGCTCTAACCATATTTGTGTCTTGGGGTATTTATATGGAGCCCTCTGCCCTCTGTCCCTGGTCTTTGAGGGCTTCAGTCTTACAGTGTGGATTAATGACTGTGAATCAGCTGTTTTCTGAATCTGTCTCTTCCTCACTCCCCAGGATGTTTGCCCTGAAGGCTCCACCTCCACTCACCCCACTTCTAGGTGCTTGCAGAGGGCTGGCGGTGCAATAAAAACACATGGAGCCTGCATAGGAATAGGGCCCATACCCCTGAGGTGCCATTTGGACAACGAAGCCAGCCTGGTGCTCCCCTGCCTTCTGTGTGCACTGGGAGATTGCCCTGGAGCCCGTCCCCGAAAGAAGCAGACACAGGCTGGACTAAAAATCCTTTCACACTTGTTCTCAGCATGGCTGCCCTGGCGGGTGCCAGGGGCACTTACTTGATGTTAAGGGGTAGTACTCCAGCACCAGGGCAGTGTCTTTGGAGAAGTTGATGGCTCCGTCTCGGCCTTGGAAGAGAAAAGACTGATTCCACAGAGGCAGCTCTGGGTGTCCCCCGGGCTTAGACAGCTGAAAGGAGAAGGTGGGAACAGATGGTGAGGCCTTAGCTTCTCCCAAAATAAGAGATGTCTGGGCATTGAGCTGTGTGCACATTTATGAAGTCTGTCTGGAAAGCATCCAGCCATTGCTAATATAACTAGAACAGTTTGTACAACATCAAATGTGACCTGGCAGCCAAGGAGAATGGGCTGGACTGTGTATGCGTGAACAACGATGACCTCACTGTATTTACTAGTCAGTGGGGGTGGGAGATGCCGTTGAGTGAGCATGCGTACTGTGTGCGCATCACATTCAAAATGACTGAGCAAGTAGAACAATGAATCTGCATCAAAATTTACGTTAAGCTTGAACATTCCTTTGCAGAAACTATTGGGATGATTCAGAAGGCCTCAGGTAAGGGCAACTGGTGATTGGCAGCTTCATCACGACAACATGCCTGCTCATGTATCACGTCTCGTGCAGTTTTTTTTGTGAAACACCAAATTAGCCCGGTGACTCAGCCCCCCTCAGATTTGGGGGCGCTGAGTCAAATCTCAGCTCAGATTTGGCACTCTGTGACTTCTGGATTTTCCTAAAACTAAAATCACCTTTGAAAGGGAAGAGATTTCAGACTGTTGATAGGATTCAGGAAAATACAACAGGGCAGCTCATGGAGACTGGAAAAACTGTGTGAGGTCCCAAGCTACCTATTTTGAAATGGACTGATGCATCACCAGCCCTTCTCTGTCCCACACAGATTTCCCAGTCCCATGCAGAGGCCATGACAGTTCTTCGTTGGACCTTCAGGGGACTTGGTGACATTAAGCCAGCAGCTGGTGCACCACGGGAGTGGTGCTATTTAAACCATGAAGCAACACGGCATTATCATAGCCCCCAAATAAGGTGCTACATGAAAGTTTTGGAGGAGGTCAGGAAAGCCATCCCGAGGGAAGAAGAACCAGAGGAAGGCTCTGAAAGAAGATTGACAGGACAAAGGAGAAAAGAAGGTCTCCTGGGTGGGAAAACAGCCCACGCAAACTTGGGTGGCACCAAGTATGGCTTAGGTGGAGGACGCCTGGAACAATAAGGGACCCAGGTAGAGGAAGTCTAACTCCTACAAAGGCCGGAAGGTGGAGAGTGGGGGGTGAGACATTGGGGTGTTGACCTGTGTATACCCCAGCCGGCCATCCTGCACATCCCACCAAAGGGAGGGCTGGAGGCCATCTTCGCAAACTCTCGGAGTGGCTGTCTTGCCTCTGACCTCAGCCAGGGGCTGTCAGCAACAGTGGCAGCTGCCCCCACTTCCCATTCCCCTGTGGGAATCAGTCATCACTTGAAAGGTCAGCACAAATACATCACCCGTTCCAGGAGCTATTGATGCAGGATTGCAAAAACTCAACATGGGTATCCTCCCCCTGTGGTGGTGGGACCCTGATGCCTCTTCACACTAATGTGCCTGCTCCTGCCCCAAGGCCCAGCCTGAGGCTCCGCTGTGTCTGCCCATGCCCACCCCTTGGGAAATGGGTTAGAGTCACTCTGGGGGCCTGAACACAGAGATAGTGATTTGGGTGATGGGAGTGTGCTTGAGAGCAGGCTACAGCCCCTTGGCCATCAAGCCAGGCCACAGAGGCAGCTTCTGGGTTCCATGGTACTTGGGAGCGCTATTTTAGAATTGATCCCCAAGCCATTGCTATGCCAAAACCATCCCCATTCTCCTGGGCGCCAGAAGGGCATCCACATAGCCTGGACTATCTATCGGCCAAATACTGGAGTACTGAAGGGCCTGTGACTCAGTCCTCCTGCTGCCCTTTCTGTTGTTTCTACTTTGGGAGAGGAGCCTTTAACGGATGCTGCCTGTTCTCTCTGTGGTCTGTTCATGTGTCTAAATGAAGTCCACAAAACAAGAAATGGTGTCTGCCTGCCCAGTATGGACAGCTCCTTCCCTTAACGGTTTCTCAGGATGCATCCCTGGAAAAGATCCCTTCAGACCTAGAACTGGGGAGGGGAAAAGCAGCCTCTCTCGTGTGTGTAATGGGCATGGAGTGGGGTGGGGAGGGGGCAAGGAATCAAGGTTAGAGCACCTCCAGATTCTTATGCCAGGACTCTGGGGAAGGTGCTGGTGATGTGGGGGTGGGGTGGGGAGGGTGAAGGGGAAACCAGTGTCCACAAATGCTAACAGGAAAGGCCATGGGCTGTGGAATTAAGGAATTTGATTAATTTTCAGCAAGCCATGAACTCCTAGCCACTAGTCAGATCTGTCTTCCCTGGAGATGGACGCAGTCTTCATTACATGGCCCAGGGTTCCTTCTTCCATTTCCCAGGGCCCATAACACCTACATCAACATCCACTGCTTGCCTACTCTGCTCAGGCATATGGTGGCCATCCTGGCAAGAGTAGCTGCCAATAGCTGATGCTGGGTGGGGTCTCAAGGGAGCTAGGATGCCTTGACTTGGGGTCCGAGTCTGTCTCAACCTCAACCTTGCTGTGTGCCCTCTGGCAAGTCCCTTCCCCTCTCTGGATCTTAGATTTGTCACCATCCAATGCCTTTTGCTCTCTGCCTTGGTAAGCTGCTGTGAGGGTTGAAAGAGACAATAGGCATTTTGCTGTGAAGGTGAACATTCAATTCAACTGAACTCAGCAAATGTTGACTGGGGGCTTCATGCTAAATGCTTCGGGGTATATGGGGGAGCTAGGCCTGGAGCCTGTTCCCCTCTGGAACTCATCACATCTTTCAAGGGGATAAGACCCACATACAGCCTCCACGAGTTGTGGGTTGTGGGAGGTAGGGTGTCAGGGGGAAGCCCAGCCAAGCTTAGAGTATAGCAGAGGTGAAGACTGGAGGGACAGGGGACAGTGCAAGTGTGGAAAATGGCCAGTCACCCAGTGGGCCTGTGAGAACTGCTGCTGTGAGCCAGGAGGCTGGAAGTAATGAGGCTGTGTATCTGACTGACAGTGAGGGCGTTGTCTTGTCGGTGACAGGGACAAGGGGTCTAGGGGATGGGCCTAGCCCTGGGTAAGACGTCACTATAGCTACTTCTCACAAGGTGGATGGGAGAGGCTGAGCGGAGGCTTGGACAATAGCCAGCACTAGGGTGGGATCTATGGGAAGATGAGGAGGCCCACGAGAACTTAGGTGCAGACTGGCTGTGGGGGCTGAGGTAGGACGGGGTGACGCTGGGCACAGATACATCTCTCACCACTGCTTGCGTTTCATGGATCAGGAGCTCTGCCACAGCTCTGCAGGCCAGGCCAATAAGAGTAGCCTTTGGGCAATATCCCCCTTCAAAGGTGCTGGTGCAGGGTAAGAATGAGGCCTAAGCCCCACCTGTCCTGGGTCTAGCAGGCTCATTGGAGCCCAGATTTTGCCATCATTAATAGGTTCCTAGAGGAGTGAGCAGACCCTGAGGGTCACCTACTTCTCAACCATTCCCTTCTTCCCCCCTAGCCAACAGAATGCACTTTGGGCCAGGTGGCCCCCATCTCCATACCTGCCTGCATTTGCTACTGGCAAGATGGTGCCCTATCCCTCCTCAGTTACTGGCTGAGAGAAATGCATGTGACCTAATTCTGGTCAATGAGATGAGAGGGGTGATCTGCCCGGGGCTGCAAAGGTGGTTTCCAGTTCCTCATAAAGGACCTTTTTCTCTGGTTTTGGTCACGTCTAGATAGGATGTGGGAGCATTTTGCCCCATGAGTTGTTTGCCAACTGAAGATGGCAATTCAGGGTGTTGGAAAGACCCTGAGTCCCTGAGGACATGGCTGAGCCTATGCATCAACCAACCCTGGCAGCATTCTGTACAGGGGACTCTTGTGATGTGTGACAATAAATTTCCTTAGAATTTAAGACCATGTGGGTTGGGATTCCTGTGACTTGTAGCCAAATGTGACAAAGACAATGCCCAGGCTGGCCTCAGAGGGGGCATTTGGTACCAGGGGAGAGGCAGCTCTGAAAGGAATGAAACCCATTTAGTTTCCACTTTGGGCTGTGGCACCTGGCACAAGTTAGCCCTTTCAGTTTTCTTAACAGTTCTCTTAACCAATAGGTAGGAATCGATAGGTCTGGAGAAATTGAGCAGCTTTCCACAGGTTGCACAGTGTCACAGAGCTGGAGTCCAGCCTCAAATCCCTGCCTCCAGTGCTTTGGCATGGCAGGCAGCCTGTGGGAAATCACAGCACCTGAAGATGTCAGAGAGGAAGTTCCAAGAATGACCTAGTACACCCCCGCCGCTCAGAGGGACTGAGGCTCATAGAGGGGATGGATCAGGGGTCTGTGTGAGCTCTGAGCCCAGGGCTACTGATGGGTATCGCTTCCAGGTGGGACTCTGCCCACGAACCCCTTCCACCTGTAGCACGGCAGCTCGCCTCTCACTGCTGGCACCTGGGCACCTCTGTGCTTGCTGCTGGTGAGCTCTCAACCTGGCCCAACTGCAATGGTCCTGGGCAACTTCCAATAAGTGTTCTGCCGTGGCTGGACCTTTGGCCTTGAGTCCCACACATGCCAGAGGGACTGGGGGCAAGTCTCTATGGTGAGGGGTACCTCCCCCACCCAGATGAGTTAGGCAGCAAAGGAAGCCAGAGAGGGAGTGGGGAAGGGCTCACTCAATAAAGCAACCAGTGCCTCCTGCCCCTGGGACTGCCTGCTGATTGGTTTCTGGGCAAATGCGGGGCCATGTGTGAGATGACTCTGGGGAAATCAGGCCAAGGATTGCTTTGGGTTTGAAACCTCTGTCCCCAGGGTCCCCCTTTGTTCCATCCCTCCCCACCACCATCACTCTTGTCTGTGTCTGAGCCTTCTTCAAAGGCGCTGGATTGATGTCTTTGCCTTTAAATGAAGGTTGGGACTCCAAAGGGGTGCCTCATCCTATATTTGCAATACCAGGCATGAACATTGGTGGGTGGACAACAGGAAGAACTTCCCAAGCACCCCTGCCTTCTTTAAGGCCCCTAGGAATTCTGGAATCATCATGTAGGGCAAGCGGCTGCTAACGTGCAGAAAAAGCAAAAAATGACTGGCCGTTGGCCTGGACCCAGCCACGCTCTGCACCCCTTCCCAACGTGCTCAGATGTACTGGCCGCTCCAACGCTGACCTGCACCCCTCCTCCGCAACCGTGCTGTTGTTCCCAGTTTGCACCAAACCTACCCACTGAAAACTCAAGTTCTGTATCTGGATGCCCAGGCTTCACATCCCTCTGATTAAAATAATTTTTTTTTTTTTTAGATTGTGGTGAAATACACACAGCATCAAATGTATCCTTTTAACCAGTTTTAAGTGTACAATTCAGTGGCATGAGGTACATTCACTGGTAACGATCACCAATATCTATTTCCAGAACTTTTTCATTGTCCCAAACAGAAACTGGATCAATGAACACAAACTCCCCAGTTGCCCTGGCCCCAGTCCCCGGCAACCACCATTTGACTTCCTGTCTTTCTGAATTTGCCTGCTCCAAATATCACTCGTGACCAGAGTCACAATATTTGTCTTTTCCTTTCTTCTCTCCTCTGATTTTTACAGCTCTGACAATCCCTCCCAGTATGTTGTTAGATTACACATTATCTTGTACAGATGTTTAACCTTCTCACCAGACCAAGAGCTCCCTGTGGGCACCTTCTTCGTAGCACAGGTGTTTCGGCCCTGGGGACAAGGCGTGATCCAGTGACTGAGACTGACTGGTTGACAAATGGGTGAATGACTAGAGGTTCGGGCCAGTGAGAAAATGAAGAAGGGAAGAGCCATACCTGAGGGCACCCGTTCTGGGTGACCTGAGGCACATCAAAGTTCATCACGGATGGGATAGGGAAGGAGAGTGGAGTGATGGGCAGCCCCAGGGAGGCTGGGTCCTGGTTCACCTGACTGACCCTGGGGAGGCAAAGAGATAGGGGTAAGGAGACAGCGCTCCAGGCATCCAGCCTTTTTGGTGCTGTACCCATGCTTGGCAGCCAAGGACCCCCAAGCGGACTCTGGATTGATGTGAGAGAGGAAAGTGCAGTGGCCTCCCTGAGACAGATAATGGACCACAGTCCTTCTGATTGCTAGCTGGGCCTCGGGAAAGCTCATCTTGTTAGGAGGTGGGCTGCAGCTCCCAGGTTCCCTTCCCGTGACCTACTGTGGCCTCAGCCGCATCCAAACAAAAGCCTCAGCTGCCCAGCTTTAAAATGGGCCTTGCACCCGGGCCTCACCTTTGGAAGCCTTGCCAGAGTGACCCACTCTGTGGTGGAAACTCTGATTTAGGCTTGGGAACATGGAGGCTGCAGGGGTGGGATTTCAGGGTGTGTGTGTGTGTGTGTGTGTGTGCGCTCGCATGCATGAGCACACACGCATGCTCAAGCCTGGGCTTCCTGACCCCGTAGGAGAGCTGGGAGTGAGTGCATCAGTGACCTTCATTTCGCCAACCAATGGGTGGTGCGGATGAGTCAGGGAGTCCTCCTGGGCCAGCAGTCAGTGGAAGTGAAGAAGGCTGATGGTTCTAGGGGATGGTGCTGTCCAAGAGGATATGTGTTCCCAGTGGAACATTCCACACTGTGGTCTCCAGTGGCTAAACTAGCCTGAATCCCCTCCTGAGGACTGTAAGCACCCCAAGCCCAAAATGATATCTGGGGGAAAAAAGATGAGCCAGCTCTGGGGCTAGGGAGACTTTCAGAAGGGTAAGGGAGGGGACCCCTAGTCAGGGAGTGCAAAAGGCCATGAAATTCTGAGATGACCCTTAGGCTGCCTTCTTTGGGGACAACCATAGGCTGGTGAACCACCTTGGTCCCAGGCTCTAGTGGGAGGGGGAACTGAGGGTATGGTGGGCATGAGATGGGGAGGTAGATTTGGAAGGACAGAGGAGTCCCCACACACACCTTCTTCCTCTGTATGCTGCTCCCACCAGCCTACTCTAAGAGAGGTCTGAGCTGCCCCTTTCCAGGGACTGTGGGCAGCTTCCTGGGACCTCAGTCCCAGTGGGGAGGCTTGAAGGGCCTCCTGGGAAGGGCCACCCCCAACCTCCATCCTCTGTCATCCCCTTCCACCTTGCTCACACCATTTGGACCCTACTTACTTAAACCTTTTGTAGTTGGGAACCACCCGGGCAATGACCACCATGGGGCTAGGGTTGTTGACTAGGGGCTCGTTGATTCCCCGAAGAAAGACCTGGGGAAGAGAAGAGGCAGGTGAGCCCCAGGTCGCTTTGGGCCCCCTCAGGATGGTTAGTCCTCCTGCCTGCCATCTTTCTTTCCCACAGAGGGCTCATTCCTATCTCCATGCCTTTGCACCTGCTCCTGCCTTCCTGGAGTCTTCCTCTGCTCCAGGGTTCCCTCCTTCAGGCCAGGCACTGGGCAGGTAGGGGGAGAAGACATATATTCTGTCCCACATGTCTCCACTGCCATTCCAAGCAGCTTCCACCTATGGGCTCCCATTCTCCCCTCAGTCCTCACCCAACTCCCCTGAGCTGAGATTCCTGTGGCTGCTTTTACTTCTCAGACTCCTCACTGGTCTCTGCTTCTATTCCTGTCCTCAACCCATCTCCCTTCTCAGGCAATTTGATGCACAGTGGCAAAAACTACCTTCTTAAAAATGGATTGGATTATGTCATTCCCCTGCTTGAGACCCTGCAGTGACTGTCCCCAACCCCTGCTGCCCTTAGAATGAATGTTATAATTCTTACCATGATAGTCCAGGCCTGCATGATTTGGCCTATCTTCCCCTCAGCACACATTTCCTGCTAGCCTCCCCACCCCCCACCCCCACCCCCTGTCCTCCCCACCAGTCCTCCTTATTTGGCTCCAGCCTCTTTTGAGTCTCTATTTAACATTCTGCCTCAGGATCTTTGCACTGCTGATCTAGCTGCCTAGACTCCTCACCCTCACCCCACCCCCACCAACTCAGAAGCTACCTCCTTCTCTTGCTTTAGAGATTAAATATCACCACTCTTCTGGGACCACTCTTACTAAAGTAGCCCACCCATGATCTCAGCCCCCACCCCCACCCCCACACGGCTCCTTCTGTAGCACTCATTATAGCTTGTGTTTATTCTAATTGCTCTCTTTTCTAGACTAGAATCCAGTCTCCATAGGGGCAGGGACGCATCTGCCCCCATTGACTGCTGTATATCCAGCTTTTAGCCACAGCACCTAGCCCTGAGTAGAAGTTGCATGTGTGATGAATGCCATTAATGAGGGAGGAAGGGGGAGGAGGAAGCTGACTGTGTTTATGGGGGTGAGAGAGATACAACCACAGAGACAGGAGGGAAAGGAGGAGGAGACTGGCAGTGGCCTCAGGGAGGGCCTGGGTGGGGATCCTTACCACAGGTCTCCTCCAGCTCAGCCTCTCACTAGGTCTAGGTCACTATGTCAACATGGCCAGTTCCTGCTCCACACTGGGCCTCAGTGTCCCCAGATGTACACTGAGGTATTGACCATACTCTCCCTGGTCTTGACCTTCAAGGGGAGGAGAGGTCCTGGGAGCAGGGACTTATGTGGGAATCCTCTCCCTTTTCTCCTTCCCTCCCAAGCCGCTTGGCCAGGATGCACCTCAGCTACTGCCAGCTAGCTCCACACAGGTGTGAGCTGATAAAAGGTTTAGAATAGTACTCAGGGTCTTTCAGATGTCACCGTGGCCTCAGGAGACTGAATCCCTTCACCAAATTCAAAGGATGAAATCTCCGATGATGGCATTTCCAAGTTTGGATGGGGGTGAGTCTGGGCTGGAGGGATTCCACTGGAGCACTGTCGGGCTCTGCTGCTCATAGGGACTCTGACAGGTCTGAGGGCTAAGAGGGGGTCTTTGGGGGCTAATTTGCCACTCTTCTGTGCTCAGTGGTCATGTGTGCATGAGACAGCTATGCAAGCACACCTCATGACAGCCATGTGAGTAATAGGAGCCATCTCTTCTTCTGCTGTGCTCTCTGGTCTGCCCTCAGGAGCCTATGGGAGAGTAGGGGGACATCTATGCTGGGCAGGGGAGTGGGCAGGGTACAGGAGGGCAGAGGAGCCCAATTCTACAGGGTGAGGGTGGGGCAGATCCACAGTGGGCCCCCTGTAGGCCATGGTGTTCTGTGTGCAGTCAGTGGTCATCCTCGGCAAAGGACATGACAGAAGAAAGAGCAGGGAAACAGGAGCAAGGGGTGTCTGCAGGCCTGATACACTCAGGCATCCACTGGCAGGAGAGGAGGGTTACCAGGCTGCTCTTGGGGTTCCAGGTTCCCTGCCAGCTCACATGTGACGGGGAGGATCAGATCACCCATGCTGGACAGGAGAAGCCCGAAGCTTGGATCCCCCTAGCTCCACCCTGATCATACTCAGGCCATGGCTGGATTTGAATTGAACACTCCTGGACAGTTTGAAGGATCGTGGAAAGGGGAGAGGGGTTTATATCCCTGGATCACATCTTCCTGGAGCATCACTACTCCTCCTGAGGCTATGAAAGGCCTAGGAGTGGAAGATAATGGTGGGGCTATGTGTGGAAGCAGGACCTGGCCCTGGCCTGGCTAATGGAAGAGACTCCATAAACAGTTGTTGGATGAACGAATGAATGAATAAATGAATACCTAATTAGAAGACAAACCAAAGTTCTTCAGAAACAGGACTCAAGGAAATGAAGCGTGGCCCTAAAACTTTTCCTTGGGGGATATAGGCTCCAGGTCAGGGGTCGCTATTCTAGGAGGGACAGAATAGGGAAGAAACAGTCAGGAGATGTGAGCAAAAGTCTGGAGGCTTTTTCTGCCCCAATTTTTCTGCTCCCAATGGGGCTTTGGGAGCCTCCCATCTCCCTGCAGCTCTCCTTGCATGGTGTGTGAGCAACATAGTGAGAGAAGGTGAGGTTAGGGTAGTGTTGTCTGCTTGGAAAGTACTGGAAAATGTTGGCATCATTATCCTCATCTCCATCTCATCAGTCCTGCCATCCTAGGGCTGTTTTTCACTTCAGCTAGTTTGAAAGGCCCAGTGGCCTTTCCCTTCTTGATTTCTTCCCCAGACATCTCTGTCCCATACTGTCAGGCCAACAAGAGGTGGCTAAGGGCCAGGCCTGGAGCCTGTCAAAGCTGGGCCCCGTCCCACCTGCCCCACCCCACCCCAAGGTCGAGTAGCGCACCTCCAGGGCTGTGTGGTTACAGCCGACGCAGCGGGGAATAAAGCTGCCCTTCCGGACTACTGTCGCGTATAGCTGGGTCTTGGCAGTGGCTTCTTCAGCTTTCCCAGTGTTGGTGGGCTGGGGATTGGGTCAGGGAAGAAGATACACACAAAAGAGCATGACTGCAGAGCAGGCCCTAGCCATAAATCCAGCCCAATGCAGACAAGCACAGGCATTGCTCCCATGGGACACTGAGCTGATAATTCAAAGGTCCCTGTGAGTCCTTCCAAGATCAATATGATGAATCTTCCCTTGGCTATTTGAATATTTCATCACCCTCACAAGGACCACAGCCTGCCAGCAGTCTGCAAAGATGTGATAACTGGTCCTGGCCAAGAGACAGGAGGTCTGGGTGATGCTCCCAGAACTGCAGTGGAAGTGCTGAGTCTCCCAGGTGCGTCACTAATCTCTCTGGGCTTTGCTTCCCCACTTCATTCTGAGGCCCTGGGCCTCTCCTTGGGGCTTAAGACCCCTGAGATCATGGTTAAGGAGTTACTTGGAAAGCAGGTCAGGCCCTGACTGGTGTGGCTCAGTTGGTTGGACATTGTCTGGCAAAGTGAAAAATCATCGGTTTGATTTCCGGTCAGGGCACGTGCCTGGGTTACAGGTTTGATGACAGTCAGGGCACATACAAGAGGCAACTCATTAATCAATGTTTCTCTCCCTCGCTTTCTCTCTCCTTTCCTGTCTCTCTAAGAATAAATAAATGAAGTCTTTAAAAATTAAAAAATACAGAAAGAAAGAGAAAGAGAAAAGAAAGAAAGGAAAGAAAGTCAATAAAGGAAGAAAGAAAGAAAGAAAAGAAAAAAAGAAAGAAAGAAAGAGGCCTTGGCTGGTAGCACAGTGGGCAAGGCGCCGGCCTGTGAACCCAAAGGTCGCAGGTTCGATTCCCCAGCCAGGGCACATAACCAGGTTGCAAACCAGGTCCTCCAGTCAGGTCTGTGGCTGGAGGCAGGTGAAAAGCAACCATACATTGATGTCTCTCTCACTCTCTGCCTCTCTCCCTTCCCCTCTTTCTAAAAATAATGAAATAAAATCTTAAAAAAAAAAAAAAAGAAAGAAAGAAAGAAAAAACAGGAATTGGGGAAAGGAGGGAGGAGAACCAGCCTGAGCTGAGCCCCTACTATGTGCTAAGCACATTGCTAGGTGCTCTATGCCCATGATTGCACTTAATCCTCCAAATGGCTGTGTTAGAAGGTATATTGTTTTAATTTTGTTTATGAGGAATGGAGGCTTGGGGGTTAAGCAGCTTCCTATGACTATAGAGCCAACAAGCAGAAGACATGAGAGAGGAACCCCAAAAAATCCAACTTCACATTGTTCTTTACTCTAAACCACTACAGGGGTCTAGAGTGCACAATGGAGGAGATGAAAATGATGCTTATGCTAATCTCTGGTCCTGCGCCTGGCACACAGTAGGCTAATAAGTAGCTTAATAAGTTCTTTTGAGCAATAAGTGAATAAATTCTCCTTTTCACCAATCAGCCCTGGGAAGAGGGGGCAGGCAGGGGAGCTGGCCTGGGAGGTTCAGACCATAAAACAAGGGGCCTGAGGCCTACTAGATGGGTGCATTCCAGGGAACACCTTGTGTCACATGCACCCCAGCTCTTGAGGCTTCCTCCTGCCAGGCTAGCATGCATGTGGAAACAGCACAGAGAGAGCTGGTTTCAGAGACAGTGTGGCCTGGGCTCACTCTTGACTCTGCCCCTCACTTGCTCTGCAACTCAGGATGACAGGATTCCTCTCTCCTGAGTCCCAGTCCTATGTATGTAAAATATAATTTACCTTGAGGATTAGAGATGGTGTATATTGTGTTTAGCCCAGAATCTGGGACACAGCATGTATTCTCTAAATACTGTGTTCCTTTGATGTTTAGATACATTCCCACTCTTTCAATACATATGAAATCAGAATACATCTTCAGTTGGTGTATTCGTTTAATGTGGTAGATGTTCTATGCCAACTGGACTACTGGACTCTTTTATGAAGATAAATTTGGAGAATTCCCAATTTTTAGGGATATCATTTCTGTCTGTCTGCCAGGAGGTGTGTTTCATGAGCCCCGCATGGTCCTAGACTTGTCACATTGCAGGGTGGGCATGGATGCCAGGAATGCTCTGAGGGAAGAGCTGGAGGCTCTTTCCCTACCTGCCTCAGGCCCACGTGGGCCACAGCCCAGGCCTCTGACTCACCTTCACCAGTTCAAAGTGGTAGGGGTGGAAGACACGCAAGTACTTGATGGGGATTTGATAGGACAAGAGCTCCTCTTTTTTCTTGCTGTCCACCACCCTGAGGACTATGTCTGCAAAGAGAAAATGTGAACACAGGGCTAGGATCAGGCTTGGCTGACAAGCATCCCTCCTACTGAGGTGGGAGGCATCGCCGAAAACAGGGGAGCAGGCTACACTGAAGAATCCATATTTGGGCATGTGTGTAGAGCACACACAGACACTTCACAAGCACACTCTGAGCCACTGAACAAGACAAGGATCTATGCTAAGTGCTGCTAGAACCCACAGATGTAATTCTCTTAGCCCTGGGATGCAGACATGCAGAACTGAGCCCAGCCCCCACCCTTGTGCACACACAGACACACATAAGCAAGCAGGAATAGTGCCCTTTTCCAGGAACAGGGCTCCTTCCCTTGGTCACAAACTCTCACTTGTTCCTCAGCCAGGGATTACCTCTTACAGGGAAAAGAGATTTGCTCAAGAAGTATTCAGTACTAATATCAATAATTCTCCAAGTAAGTGAAGACCAAACACTAAGAACAATGTACCACTTAGAAAACTCCCTCCAATGAAACTACATTTTGCAATAAAATGCATAAACTTTGGAATGAACTCTAAGGAGAACACCAATGACCTAGAAATAATCATGGCAGTATGACATTGTGAACACCTATTGTGTGCTAGATATGGGGATGTGTGCTCCGGAGCCATTGTTCCAAAAATCCCCTCCACAACCCTTTGAGTTGGAATCAGCATCTCTGCTTTAAAAATGTGGACAC
Organism: Noctilio leporinus; assembly: GCA_004026585.1. Taxonomy (NCBI): domain Eukaryota; kingdom Metazoa; phylum Chordata; class Mammalia; order Chiroptera; family Noctilionidae; genus Noctilio; species Noctilio leporinus. The sequence goes on along the minus strand of PVIW01005482.1, from coordinate 50,476 downwards.
TGGATCTCAGAGAGGTTGATAACTTGACCAACATCACACAGCAGTAAATGGCTGATGGAAGGGACTGGATTTGGTGATTTTGGAGGCATTTTCCCACTCTAAAAGTCTGTAATTTAAAGAGGAAGAGAATATGGGGAGGGAAGAAAGGAGGAGAAGGGTGGAGGAGGGAGAGAGGATTGGTGGAGATAGAAGAGGAAAGGAGGTAAAAGGAAGATCTAGAGAAGAATGGGAATGAGAGAGTGTTGAGGTGGACAGTGACCTCTTGGGTAGAGAGCCCCTTGGCTTCTGCTCCTTTTCCTGAGATAATGATGTTTCAGGACCAGGGACAGCTGCCTGACCTGCGGAGTGGGCCTTCTTGGAGCTGCTTCTGTGTCACTTGGAGCTGTGCGAGTCATTTGGATGAGGGGGTGGGCACGGAGGCTGAGGGCTTTCCTGATTACTCTTTGTTTCTTCTCCCCACAGCTATCCTGGACACTGTGAGGGAAAGACACCTGCCAGATTTCCTCAAAGCTGGCCATACAGGATCCATGCTCAAAGGAAAGATGGGATATGGGCACCAAAAGGACATGAGGCTGCCTTGAAGAAAGTAGAGTAAGGCAGGGGCATTGAAGTCAGCAAACCTGGGTTCTAGTACCAACACACAAACTTGCTCTGTGACATTTAGCCAGTCATTTAATGTCTCTGACTTCATGTTCCTGCTCTGCAAAATGCTAAAACTTTAAAAAAGAAAAACTGGAGGTTACTTGTTTTTTTTTTTTTTTTTAATACTTATTTATTATTTTTAGAGAGAGGGGAAAGGAGAGAGGCAGAGAAGGAGAGAAACATCAATGTATGGTTGTCATTTACCTGCCTCCGGCTACGGACCTGGCTGGAGACCTGGCTGGAGACCTGGCTTGCAACCTGGTATGTGCCCTGGCAGGGAATCAAACCAGTGACTTTTGGGTTCACAGGCTGGTGCCTATCTACTGAGCCACCAGCCAGGGCCTGGAGGTTACTTTTTTTTTCTTTTAAAATTTTATGTATTATTTTTAGAGAGCGGGGAAGGGAGAGAGGTGGAGTAGGAGAGAAACATCAATGTATGGTTGCCTTTCACCTGCCTCCAGCTACAGACCTGGCTGGAGACCTGGCTTGCAACCTGGTTATGTGCCCTGGCTGGAGAATTGAACCAGCAACCTTCAGATTCGCAGGCTGGTGCCTCATCCACTGTGCCACCAACCAGGGCCTGGAAGTTACTTTTTAAAGAGCCACCTCCCCTTGCAGCTTCCTGTTTCCTGATTCCCCAAGTCAATGATTGATTTTACAGCAGTCTCAGGGTTATTTCTCAGAGTGAGGTTGCCCTGACAAAACCCTGTCACTCTCCTAATCTTCTTGTAGGGAGGGGAATGTATTTTTCAAGCTATAAAAGTCTAAGCAAATGCTCCTCTTGGTTTGTACTATTTCCCTCCTCACTAACCATCTGTGGCATTCCACATATTCATCCAGTGCTGAGCAGCCTGAAAAGACTCAGCTGGGGGATCCCAGTGTTTCCAGCCAAAGCTACACAGTAGCTGAGGAGGCTGCAGCCCCTCATGGCCATTCCATATGGGCCCAGAGTCCCCAAACCCAGTTGGAATTTGTTGGGGGCCGTGCCTTTCTACCCCCTGCTCAGTTTCTGTGGGCAGCCAGCCGGTGAGCTGCAACTGGGGGAAGGTAGACTGCCATCGCTCCGTTCCACCCCTCCTTGCTCCTGCCTCCATGCTGCGAACACACTGCTTCTCTGGGCCCGGTGCCCCTCAGTCTTGCACTGCCCTTTCCGTGGCCAATAAACAATTTAAGCCATTTCTGCAGCTAGCCTTAGCCCTAACACAGGATCTGCGACTCCCCTTTGCTTTTTCATTAACACATGTCTGAGTTACCTCCTGCCCTTCCCCCACCTCTTGGCCTCTGCCCCATCTCCCCCATCTGCCCCACCCCCACAGCAGACATCACCACAGCAACCATTTCCAACAAGCATCCAGCTACTTCAATCTGCAAAAAGGCATTTGCCAATATTCCCTCCTGCCCAGGAGGGTCTCCATCTCCTGCCCCTCCCATATGAGTGCTGCACAGATAGGCCCAAGGCCACTCCTCACATCGCTTCTTGTGTTAGTCCAGATGTGTAGAGATCAGGGCAGGATCTCAGTCCAGGTTCACTCACCACAAGCCCAAACTTCCCACCAGATGCATGTATACACACATACACCCACACACACACATGCACGCACACAGACATGCATGCCTACAGACAGTCACAAGCACATTTTTGCACATACGCAATGTTCACACATATGCATGAACCAGCACGCAGACATTCACAAAGACAGGCACGCAGGCACACATTTGCATTTGCATGAAATCCTAGGTCAATTTTTCCCTCCTCTTTCGCATTTTCTCTTATCATTCTACCAGCCCCACCTATCGCTTTATGGTGGAAAAAAATCCTCTGGCTTGACCCAGAGCTAGCCTTTTTCCCTTTTATAGATGTCCCTCTTCAGTCTTTTCCTTCCTCCATTTCCCTGTTCTTAGCAGCTGGCTTTCTGTTCTTTGTGAGATTTGGTGAGGTTTCAAGGACAGAAGAACCTGTTCTCTGAAAGAAGGACAAGATGGGAGCCTGAGGTTCTTCTGACTAGATAAGATCAGAGATGTGGTGGGCACCAGTGGGTCTGTGCAAAGTCTCCAATGCCAGTGCTCACAGCATTGGCATTGGTGTTGGTGTTTCTGGGAGCCAAGGCTGAGCTCTCTCGGGCTCCGTCCCCATCCATGGGGAAAACTCAAGTGTGCACACATGTGTGCATACATTAGTACCTTGGCCTTTGTCAAGACATGGGGACTGGAGAAGCTCCCGGGGTCGGGGAATGAGAGTTATTAGGCAGTTTCTAGGAGAGAAGACTCCAACCCTTGGAAGCCCAAGAACCCTACTGTGTGACTGTGGACAGTGCCAGGAGGACGAGGCAGGAAAGGTAGCCATTCTGGGAAAACAGCTAGAATATAAGGCTGACAGTGAGAGCATATCATGCTAAGCTCTTCATCCTCCGCTGACCAGCTACTTGAGCTTGAACCAGTCACTTAAGTTCCCTGAACCTCAGTGTCCCCATGTGAGCAGTGGGAGCAGCATTGCTCCTCCTGGTCATGTGACTCCTCTGAGCGACCCATGGTGATGTGCCAGAAAATTGTAATGTGCTGTTTCAATGGGAAACACAGTTATAACAACCGTGAAAATAATAACGGTCATAAAGAAGATAAGCTTTCATTGTCTGGAAAATTCATTTATGTAGGACAACTCATTTTTCCAGCAGGCGGGTAGATGAGGCATGACAGGATTATGGCATTTTTTTTCTGTAAAGTGCTTTTAACTGAGCCCAAGGAGGTGTTCAGGTGGCTTCCAGCTGGGTGTACAGGGGGCCTGATCCCGCCCCCTCTCTCTCCGCCAGCGCCAGGCCCACCCAGCGCCCTGCCTCACCTGCTCGCCCCGCATCCTCAGCTTGGATCTCCACTTGGACCGTGTCCCCCCAGACGGGGGCTTTGGTAGGCTCCGAGGTGACAGACGTGACTGCCTTGGAATTCCGGTTCTTTGCTTCCTCAGCTGTGGTTGTCCTGGGGAGGACAGGGGCAGGCTGAGTCAGAGACCCGCGTGCTGCAGCTCTTCACCCTCCTGACTCCACAGTGCATGCATCAGAGCAGAGCGGGCAGAGCAGCAGGATCTCCTTTCCAGGCAGACGCGTGTCATCCCAGGCCCAGGGGACGCCAGCTCACTCTCTTCCACTGCCCTGCCTGCTCGGGTGACAGCACTGTCTTGCTGGCCACTTCCAAGGCCTTCAGGTGGACTCAGGCCAGAGCTCAGGGTGGGGTGAAGCTTGGGGAGATGCCTGTCCTGTGTGAGCCCCCTCCCCAGTGCAGGGCTCCCCAGCAGGTGCCTGAGTACACACTCTCCCCGTTGCTGTCACTGTACTCCAGACCATCTTCTCTAGGTTCTGTCTGTGAGACGAAGCCTCCGGTTAGGGTGACTGTGTGGTGCTCCCAGTTGGCCTCACCTTCGACCTTCACTTCCCTGAGCTTCTGGCCCAGGTTCCCAAGGCTCAGCTCGGCTTTCCCAGCCCCAAACCCTTCCAATGCAGCACACACATGCTACTGCCTTCCGCAGTACCCGCTGTGTGCAGGACCCTGGGCTGGCACCAGCGGGGCAGGGTGACGCGTTTCTGGCCCTCAAGCATTCACAGGCGGTGCGGTGCCAAGCTAGCCAACATGAGGTGAGCGTTTGGGCCCTCTGCACCCCAGTGCATTCCGCAGGTCCAGAGCCATCCAACAGCTTGTTAGAGACTTACTACCTGACCTGTTGAGGTTTTAAGTTGGGCTGCAAACAGTGCAGCCATCACAGGTAAGGGGTCATTCAGAGAGCCTGCAGCAGGGGGAGCCCCACCACACTCAGGTGCACTAACAGCACCCCAGGGACCAAAGCAGTGATGGTGTTCACACCATTCTCACTCCCCGAAGTCCCTGAAGGAAGAGTGGGCCATGGGAATCGGCCCAGAAGCTTAGAACCCATCTGCCCCACGTGTTAGCAACGCCAGCCTGTGGTCCTTCCCAGCCCAGCTTGCTCTTCTCCTTCATGAAGCCCTCTGGACCCCCCGGCCCTCACTGCTCCCTCACCCCTCTGGACTCGAGTGACGTAGCTGCCTGGCTCTTGTTCCCTACTTGTCACAGCCTTACTCCTGTGGATAACCAATCTTGTGGGAGACCATCTCTTAGCCCGAGAGTTAGCTGAGCAACCCCTTCTTCTCTGACTGATTTACACCATCTGGGTTCCAGATCCCAGCTCTACACCTTCTAGCTGTGCGACTCTAGGCAAGGTACATAGCCTTGCTGCGCCTTACTTCCTTCACATGAAATGGGGATGATAAATGCAGGGCTATTGTGGGCGTGAAGGGAAATAATATGTGCCTGCCACGTGGTTAAACACCATAAAGTGTTTGTAATAATGATGGTAATTTTAATTGTTCCAGTCCTGGCATCACCTCACTGTGAACCAACTCTGGGTCTGTAAGTAGGGTCTTTGGCTGCTGTGACCCAGAGCTGGGTTTTGAGCTCACAGTTCTCTCCCTGCAGGGCTGCCTCCCTCTCTGGGCAGCAGTGGCCCCTCTGTGGGTACTGTTGCCTCCCCAGGGTGCTTCAAGGACTGGGAAGAAAGTGTGTGAAGCTCCTGCACACATAGCCCCAGTATAAGGTGTTTCCTCATTTGTGGTATAAAAAAACCTGAGGGTTTCTCAAAGGGGCCTGACTAAGGGTCTCTTATAGAGGAGAAGGGGAGTGTGAGGGAGAGCTGAAATGAGAGGGGTGGGTCTCCCAGGGAGCCCACCGCCACAAGGCTGCCAGGCTTGGGAGGCAAAGTCATTCAGCTGGAGGGCCGGGGAGCTTAGCCTGCTCCATCCGCAGGTCCCTCCCGGGGGCTCTGTGACCGCTGCTGACTTGAGGGGTGCCATCCACATCCTGCTTCTACCACTCTGTGCCCTGGTTCTCTCTCCTGACAACTGTTCTCAAAATCCGAGGCCTCCATGGACATGGACAACAAGTGGGACTGACTTTGTGGGGAGTGGGTGGGTGGGGAAGGGGACAGAGGGGAGTACAAAGGGGATGATGTAATACAACAATAAAATTAAAATTTTTTTTCTAAAAAAATAATTAAAAAATAAAAAGGTGTTTCAATAAATAAAATAAGATAAAAAATCCGAGGCCTCCCAGCTCTCAGCAGCCTCTTGCCCACTCTGGGGGTGTGCCAGGAAGGTGTGTAAGGAGAAAGTCAGTACTTCTGTGCCCCTAAATGTCAAACCTGCTCTGCACCAGCAGTTTCTTCTATCCTCTGGGGGCTTCCCAGAGCACCAAGGAGAAGACAGTCCCAGGAATGAGAGAGGAACTTTCACAAGCAGTGCAGTGACAGAATTCAAGTTGGAACCCATAACCATACTTATCAACCTATCTTCCATCCTCCTGATAACTTTGGCCTTTTCACCCCTTCCCTTTTCTGCACAATCTCCTGAGTGTCTGGCAGGAGGAATGCCAAGGGAGCCTGCACCCGGTGCAGACTTAGCTCAGGCACGGGAAGAGTTACGCGAGCATCTCTCCTCCCTTCCCTCTGACACACGCCAGAAGGGTGGGGCAAGGTGAGAGGGGATGAAAGAACTCCCGAGGGTGAGCCACAGGCCCACCCCACCAAGGAGGGAGCTTTTAGCAGGTGGAAGGGGCCTGCCAGGGTCATGGTTTTTCCTGGTGCAGCTGACTCCGCCAGGCCTTGACACTATTCTAGAAACTGAAGAGCTAGAAAGGCCTCTGATTTCACACAGAATTGGAGAAAGAGGCCAGCTCACACCCTGCCCCCAGCCCCCCACAGCTGAGTGCATGGCAGGCTGAGTTCTAGGACCTAAGACTCCTGAGGGAACTCAGGTCTCCCACTGCAGTCTCAGAGCTCATGGTCCTCTCCTGGACCTGCCTCCGCACAGCCATATGCAAGACTGATACCCCCTGTCTGTCCCTGGGGCCCTGGCCTGGCTCTAGCAGGGCCTTGGGGGAGCCGCTGTCTGCCCGCTCTGCTGGAACTCAGACTGAATCTGACTGCGGTGGGCAGGGCAGCCGCACTAGGGCAGAACTAGGGTTGGGTTCAGAGGCACCGTACAGCAGTCCTGGGTCCCAGGTTGCTGGGAAATGTAATCTGCTCCAACCCAGCCTAGCTGGGTGCTGGAGGGGCATGTGTGTGTCTGACAGCCCCCAGCCAGGTACCCCTGTGGAAGCCAGGCCCAAGCACAGCTGTCAATGGGAGGGAAGATAAAAGACTCTGTTGTCCTGTGAGGTCATGACTAAGGCAAAGGCGTGGTCTGGTTCCCATGGGCTGCTGCTCTGAGCAGAGGTCAGTGGTGGAAAAGTACAGGACACTGATGGAGGACACACAAGCTCCCAAGCCACCTTCCCTCACTGTCCTTGGACCATTCTCCAGGGCACACACCTTAGGGGTGGAACCTGTTCTTTTTACCCGCGCACACACACACACACACACACACACACTGCCCAAAGATGTTTGTGTGCCACACTGTACCTGATCTCTGATCCCACTCCCATCTTGCAGCCCTCAAGCTGCCCCCGAGGTCTCCCAGGCCACCTGCTACACCTGCTCAGCCTGTCCTCTTGGTCTTCCACACTCCTCAAAGCCTCAGGGCACCAGCAGCCTGTCAAGGTCTGGCCTCCTCCTAGGCAGGGCTTTGGAAGCCCAGGATATGGGCCACCTGGCTTATCCTGACTGCCAATCCCAGACAGCCTCCAAAAGATCAGGGGACAGGAGAAGGCCCCAATTCAGGTCTGTTCTGGCTGCTGGGGTCCTGACTGGGCAGACCCCTGAATCTTGAAAGACCAGAGGGATGCCCCTAGAAGTTCCTATGGAAAGAGGGTTTGGGCAGACTGAGAAGGAGATATGCCAGGCAGAACTTCTAGATGGATGGGGGTAAAATGAGAGATCTTGTGATCTTTGACCATAGCCCTGTTACTTGCTCACCAGGGAAACCTGGAGGTGGGAAAACAGGTTCAGATTAAGACAGGTCCAGGCCAGATGTCCAGTGTGTCATGACTGGGCCTCAGTCTGTTCTGACAAGGCAGGCAATTTCCCTCTACTTGTACTCTGCTGGCTGGCCCCAGATTCAGGAAAGCCAGCCTTCCACCCACCTACCTCCACACACACACAACCCTCCAGAAGGCCAAGAGGTAGCCAGACTTCCAAGTCGAAGTCTAGCTCCAGCCCTGAAAGGCACAGAAAAACACTGAACCACTGCCCAGCTTTAGGCAACAGGGACAGGATGGAAGAGTTGGCCTCAGTAGGAACCTAAGCAGGGTGGACAGAGGCTAGCCTCTTGAGTTTCTGACCCTTCCGGAGCTGGACCTAGGAGGGAAGGTTTCCTGGAGGAGGCAGGGCTTGGGTAAATGGAGAGGAGGGGGCATGAGGTGGTCCCTGGGCAGGTCTGGGCAGGAGCTGCTGGCTGATCCCGATCTGTGGTTTGGGAGCATGGGGTGAGGTGGTCCCAGAGGAGAACAAAGCCTGCAGTCCTTTCTGACCTTGTTCTCTCTCGAGCCCCCTTCTTTCCAAGCCCATGCAGTGTCCTCGGTTCTTGGCCACAGTCCCCCGGGATTGCTGGGCAACATGATGTGGCCAAAGGCTCCTGGAAAGAGGATCTGAGATGGAGGCTGGGAATGTCTGGCCTCCCACTTCACCAGAATAGCAGCCCATCAGCAACACCCCGCTTCCGTGACTGTGCCTCCCCTCAGCCCCCAGCGCAGTGGGTCCTTGTGGGTGTTAAGCTCTTGGGAAGCTCAACAAAGTGATGAGCTCTCATCCTGGGTTTCATTTATTAATTGGACTCCAATGAACCTTCACTACTTGCTAATGATGCTACACCGCTACAGATGGGCATCATTAAAGACAACCGACTCTGGAGCAAGAGGCCAGCCCACTCCCCATGCACAGGGGCGTGGCTCTCCCAGCAGGATCATGCAGGGAGGGGGGTGGTTCTGCAAATCAGGCGTGGCACACCCCAAGAATCTCCAAGATGAGCCCTCTGGCAAAGGAAAATGCCTTTCTGTAAAATGAGAATGCTGCTCCACACATCCCCACCTACACTTTATCTACAGTGGCCCTGCTGTCCTTAAGGGAGTCCTTCCTGGGCAACAGGTACCCCTCCCTATGGCAGTTCCTGGAGGAACAGGCAGTGAGGGGTATTCTTTCCATAATTTATGGCCCAGGGGAAAGCACAGACCACACAGAGCTGTGAACACTGCAAAGTGAGGCTAAAGCCTTGTCTGTGGGCATTGTCATATCCTCTTTCCTCTCCTGGGGGAGCTTCCTTGCTCAGAGAAACTTTTTATCTCTGTTGAGACAAGAGATGGTGCAGGGTCAAAAAAGACCTGTGACTGCGCCATGTGTTAGCCAGCCTTTGAGGTGTCCAGTAGTGGTCTGCCCTGTGGTCTAGCTGGGTGACAGGCCCTGGAAACCATCTTCTTAGGCAGAGCGGGAAGAGCCAGCTGTAGGTCCCACAACCCTAGGGAATAGAATGGCAGTCCTCTTGGCAAGGTGCAGGCCTGGGTGAGGCAGTTCTGGAACATCTTGCCATGAACCGGAATCCTTCTCAATGGGTTGTTCTGAATATCCAGTCTTCTGAGTAACCCCTTTCTCATGAATACAGTCTCAGAGCAGGAGGAATATGGGCAGACACAGAGATGAACTTCCCAACCTCACAAGAATCACCCGAATCACTCTGATTCTAGTTCTTTGCCTAACATACATGGTGTTTAGTTCAAGTTCTGAGGTCTGGGGCATCTCAGGCACAGAGCCCTGCTTCCTGCCAATTCCCCAAAGACCAGGGTCCTGGTACCCAAGTGCTGGGACCTAGAGTCTGCTAGCTGCCTTCTGCCTTGGGAGACTTGGGGCAAAGGATGATTGAGTGAGATTTATCTGTTTACCCACCACCCCTCCAAAACTATGAACTCCTAAGGACATGGACCTGCCTTGACACTACTAGAATTATTCCCAGCTCCCAGCCTGGGCATAATGGGATGCAGCAAGTACTTGCGAATAAAAGAAGGGACCCTTGGAACATTCTGTGGCAACAGAGGCAGCCCCCTCTTCTCCGGCTCTGCTAGGCCAGCCTGGCACAGACTGCTGGGCGCCACTCTACACAGTGCTGCTCCACTTTATTACCCTAGAAGCTCCTGGGCTGGGAGGGAGGCTGGGAGGAGGGCAAAGAAATGAAGGGGTGCTTCTCAGACACATATAGAGGACGGGTAGCTGCGGGGCAGTCACTGGCCCCTGGGAGAAGAGGACAGTCAATGAAGCTGAGTGGTGGAGGGTTCAGGAGGAGGAGGTGATTAGGAAAGACCTAGAGATCCTGAGAAGAGACAATTGGTCTGCATGTGAAAACTGGCCTATTTTACATAGCAATCTGGATTTCTGGTTTCTGTTGAAAATTTGAGAGAGCTACCTGTGTTCCTCCAAGGATAAGTCAGCGGTGGTAACTAGCTGCTCCTCCAAATGACGCATGTGCCTGCCAGTTTGCCACCGTCATCTCCACTGTGTTGCATCTCACACCCAGCCGATGTCACCATTTACACAGCTGGCTGGAACCCTGGAGGCACTGACTTTGCCATCCTTGGTGCCATTCATTCTGGCGGAAGCTCATTGTGTGCGTAGAGTCACAGATGACAGAATGGGAAGAGCACAGGCAGGAGGAGCTGGATTGGAACCTGAGCCCCAGCCTCCTGCCCACCCTTTGATAGATGCTGGACCCTGTAGCATCTGACCCTGAATTCCTGGGGGCCAGGCAAGGGCAGAGGGAAGCCAGACAAAGCTTGGATAGAGGATCCAGCCTCCAGGCTACTCCTGGTGTCCTGGGAGGCAGGAAGAGCCCCACTAGCAGCTGTGCCCTTGCTCAGAAACAAACAGACAGCCTGGGCAGAATGCCATGAAGACACCAGGAAGGCCTAGATGGCCCACCTCATTGTCTGAGATCTCCCCAGGAGTTCTTACTTCTCTTGGTAAACACTGCCTCTTGAATGGCTTCTCCAGGACTCCAGTGCCCCTTGGGGACAGCACTTGCCTTTTGGGTCTGAATAAGTATTCCAGGCATAAGAGGACCTCAGGGGTCTGGGCTTGAGTGACAGAGGAACATCTGGAAAGAATTGTGCCTCCAGTACCGTTGGGGATTTCAGGCCAGCCCTCCTTTAACCACTGGTGCCAGCTATGTTTACAGCTCTGGAACACAGGGGTGTTCTCACTGAACAAAAGTCTGAAGCTCAGAGCCTGGAGGGATGAGATAGTGGGAGGGTCAGGCCACATTGACCTGTAGGGAGCTAGGGAACCTGTAGGGCAAATGAAACCCTGGACCCAGGTCTCAGGGCTTTCTCCTTCACCACCTGCCTTTCCCAATAGGCATCCTACTAGAAGAGGGAAAGCACTGTGGGCTCTGCCAGACCCAGTGGTCAGTGGCTAGATGAGGATGGTCATCTTCATGGGCTCCACCCCCAGTGGTCAGCCGTATAACCTCCAACAAGTCCCACCATTGGGGGGAGGTGCTCCTTGGTTATCACAGGGATCCAAGGCAACCTGCCCCCAGCTGCCGCACGCAAGCCAGTTTGGAGGACTAGTTCCTGAATGAGTGTAGTGTGGGATTTCACCAGCAGTGGGGCTGCTTTATCCCTGTGCTGTCCATAATCACTGTCACTGTCATAAATTACTATTTGTTTGTTGTTGTGTTTTTGAGCTCAACCCTCTGGCTGTTGAGATAAGCCCACAGGTCACCTGTGAATCATGCCAGGCCTCCACCCACTCCACCCAAGTCCCTGACCTCTGAAGCCCTTGGGCCAAGGCCCCTAGTCAGACAGAGGAAGGTGTGGGTAGTCCAGAAGGATCCTCAGAGGTCCTCAGACTGGTCACTGGATTTCTTCTGGGTGTCTGGCTTAGGGCCCTGATGCCAACAGTCCCCATTAAAGAGACCAACGGATGCATGAGGATCAAGGCAGGGATGAAGTAGGAATAACTAGTGATTTTGTAATCCTGGACCCTGGGTTAGGTACTTTCTAGTTCTGTGACTTTAGAAAAGTCACAGAAATACTCTGAGTGTTAGTAACCTCATCTGTATAAAATGGAGGTATTTCACCTAGCTCATAGGACTAAGCAATAATTAAATTATGCTAAAGACACGCAGATGCACATGCTTAGCACATTTGCCAGGTACATGGTAAGCACTAGATAAATATAACCTCCCTCCATCCTCTTACCAGGACCTTAGACAATTGTCCTATTTTTGATACAATTTTCAGTTAGTCACCAAGGTCAGGGCTCAGCCTGTGGTCAGGATCAGGGTTGGGTATATAATGAGGATTTAGTCTATGATCAGAGTCAGGAACTTGGTCTTTAACTAGGGTTCGGTCTATGACCAGGGTCAGGGCTCAGTCTGTGACCAGGGTTGGGGCTCAGAGTGTGGCCAGAGTCAGGGTTCCCAGGCTTAGGCTCCCAGGCTCCCAAGAAAGCCAAAGAGCCTCTGATTATGACTAACTGGCCATGATCTGTGCACTGACCCTCCCCACTTGGGCCACGAATGCCCATGTGCACAGGGAGAGCAGCTCTCCCCCTGTCAGTATTGGCTCTGTCCCTGCTCATTAGCTCTGGGCAGCAGACAGTTAGAGAAGCAGCTACCAACTGTCAGCTCAGCCATCCAGCCTTTGGCTAATGGTCAGAATCCCACAGGCTGTCTCTTGGCTGTCTTTCTCCACATCCTGCCCATTTGGGCACCCCACCTGTCAGGGCCACTGCCTTCCTGGTCCCTGCTGTGCTCTGACTGGCAACTGTCACTGTGCCAGGCTTGGAGGCAGGTGCTGGGGAGACTCCAGGCCTGAGCACTGGTCCAGCAGGTCTAGATGTGGAATCTGTCTTGGATGGTGTAACTGGGACTCCTACTGCCTCTAAAGAACTGAGATTGCCTCCCAGGCCAGAGCACAAACCAGTCTGCAAGCCTGAAGCAGCATGGAAACCAAACCCCACATCCTGATCATGGGAAGATTGAGCTCAGAGAGTGTCGAGAACAGGTCTGTGATCACACAGGGAATCAGGGACAGTGGGCCAGGCTCTGGGTTTTCCTGATCCCATTTTGGCTTCTCTCCTTTGCCCTGGTACTTTATTCTGGTAGGCCTCAGATGCCTATTATGAGTGCTACGAATGTTACCCTCACCTCTGTGACACACTTTACCTGTCAGCAGTATCCTCCCCACCCCCACCCCCACCGTGTGGCTCCACCATCTCTACAGTCCTTTGAGGCATGTTACCAGGTAAGGTATTCAGGCATTGAAAGGTGAAATTTCCCAAGTCATAGCGCAAGCTAGAAATGGGGCTAGATTCACTCATTCATCTGTGTATTCGTTCATTCAATATTTGTTGACAGTTTCCTCTGTTCCAGACACTGTGTTTAATAGTATGGATGAGATGGTGGGCAAAATAGATCTGGTGGTTGCTTATGGAACTAGTGGAGCACAGTGGAGGGAGGCCTTGAGGAAAGTAAGCCAATAATCACATAAAAGCACACAAAACATGTGAACCTGAAACTGCAACACTGGAGAAGTGCATAGGCCCATAAGAGCATGTAATCATGGGGGTGGGAGCGGTTAGCCTGGTCTGGGAGGTTTGGGAGGGTTTCCTTGAGGAGGTGATATATGAGCTGAGAAATAATGTTCTGGGAGAGGGAGTGTACAAAGGCCTGGGATGGGAGAAACCTGGGTCTTTTCAGAGACAGAGATGTCTGGTGTGGCTGAAACAAAGATAGGGAGGTGGGGGTTCATGCTGAAGAGCCAGCAAAGACCCACCCATGCTGGACCTGAAATCCTCTTTACTCTGGGAGCAATGAGAAGCCAATGGAGGGTTCAAAGAATGGTTGAGTACCACGGTATCAAATAGAAACCTGCCTTTGAAGGGGATTTGACGAGGGACAAGATCAGCAGTACCAAGAGCAGAAAAAGAATGCAGTAGCCTAGGGTGGTGGAGCTGGTGGAGAGAAGCAACCAAGTTCAAGGCAGGAGAGAAACTGATGTGCATGTGCTTGGTGATGGATTTCTTGGGGGTGAGGGAATGATTATTGATGACTGAATGGGGATGAGATCATGTGCGTAGTATAGAGAAAGAAGAGCAACTGAGGGCTTGAACATTTAATAGTAGGTAGAGGAGACAGGGGGATGCACAGAGAGGGAAATAAGGGTGGGGGGCAGCTTGGGCCAGAAATAGAAAGAACTTCACATAAAATGGGTGCTCATGAGGGCCTAATGCCACTGAGAGATCACAAAAGGTGAGATGACTGTTGGATGTAGGCCAGTCATAAAGGTCACTGGAGACTTCAGAGAAAAACTGTTTTGATAAGGAAGTCAGACTGGAAGCAGCTCAATGGCTCAGATGGAAAGAAGCAGAACCACAAGATGAACCAAGTGGACCTGTTGGCTTGGGACAGTTGCCACCAGAGGATGCATCTTATTACTAGACTGGCTCAAGGCTGGAGCCTGCATAGCAGTGTATCGGCCACACCCCACACTAGGGAGCCTCCACCTTTGGAACTGAGCCCTCTCTAGTGCTCCACTGATGGGTTGAATGAGTGAATAGCTCTGGGCCTTGTGCTTCAACCCCAGCTTCACCCCCAACCAGCAGGGACCTGCCTGCTGGGGCTGCAACACACCCAGAGAGGAGGGAGGGTGGGCAGACACTGGAATCTGAGTGGCTCCCCTCCCATTTGAGATGAGACGTAGGATGGCGATGGCAGAGAGCAAGAAGCTAAGCCTGGAGCCCAAGCTGAGGGCAGCAGAAAACACAGGCAACAGAAAAATGAGGAAAAATATTTTGGAAGAACATGAAATGATGTCTATCAATATATAAAAGATACGTATATTTGAAGCATCAACATATTCGTCGTGAGAAAAATAAGAACTTAAGTGGGTGAACAATGACCATGTATGCCTTGTTATTATTGTGCATTTTGAATCAGACATTCCGGGCATGTTCTTTCCGTGGCTTAGGGACTCTGAAGGCCTCGATCTTCCCCTCTGGGGTTGCTGCCCGGGGCTGGGGCTCTCGCTGAAAGCCCTTTCCAGGTCCCACCAGCTGGGCCTTCCTTCTCAGAAGCCCTCCCTCTGCTTCATTTGCATCTCATTAGCACCGCGGGCGGGTGGCCGCTCGGCCGCCGGGAGGCCTGGAACGCCGCTCCCTGCCCCCTCTCCGGGTGGAGATGGGTGTGGCGATGCGCTCCCCCTGCCCCCACACCCTGCAGCCCTGCTCCAGCCCCGCTCCTTAGGAGTGTTCCCATGGCAACCGGGGGATGGCGCAGGTCGCGAGGCCAGCCGAGGAGCGCCGTGGCCGCCCAGCTCCCCGCCCGCCGCGAGGCTCGATTGGTGATAGACAGGGCCTCCATCTCCCGAGATGATGGGCGATAATTGGTTTATGGAAATCGCTGAGCGGAGCAGGCAAGCTCCCTGCCAAGGCCGCTCTCTGCCACCTGGCCTTTCCCACCGCGGAAATGCAGCTGGGGGAGGGGCGGGGCGGGGCGGGGAGCCCAGGGCCCTGGAGCTGGGCGGTGGGACTGGGGCTTTTGAGACAAGCAAGTGCTTCACCTGTTGGTTTCCAGCCCACCGTCTACCCTCCTTCCGCTCTGTGGCGAGCGGTAGCTGCTGTTATAATAACCTGTGTTCGCCTCAGTTGCTCTTGGGCCTCTAAGTCTGTACTCAGGCCCACGTTGGTTGCACTGTTGGGGAAATGGAGAAGAGACCTGGGGCCTGGCCTGGGGAGCCCAGTTTGGGGGACAGAGGAGCAACACATAACTTGTTTAAATAAAGTGCCCCTGACCAGTGTTGACACTGCCATGGGGTTCCAGAGAATGGAAAGCTTAACTCTGGGGGGCTGCTTGGAGGAGGAGGCACCATGAACAAGGCTTTGAAGGTGGGATTTCAGCAGGTGTTGGGGAGTGGGCTGAGGTAGGCAACTCCCCAAAAGAAAATGTGAGGAAAAGCCAGTAGGCAGGTACTGAATGATGCTGTCACTGGTGGCAGAGGGAGGTGCAGGGAGGTGTAGTGGGAGGCTCTGGTGGCTCCCAATGTCTTGGGAGGGAGTACTGCACAGTGCTTTACAATCGAGACTGAGCAGACATCCAGCATCCATATGGGAGGTTAGGTGGAGATTCTGTAGCCCTTTGATGCTCCCTGAGAGAAGTGAGGTCTGTGATGTGGGCAGCAGGCATGGCATGGAAGGCCTTGCTTGGATACCAGGCTGTGAGAGGTGTGTACCCTGACTGCAGCTGGTTGGAGGGGGATGTGGAAAGTCCTCATGATAGACATGACTAGAGTGTAGTGGGGGCGGAGGAGGAGGATGAGGTATCTTACTCCAGGATTGGGCATGGTGGGATGGGGCACCCAGAGTCAAGAGATACAGGCCCCAGGTCTGCTTCCTTTGATCACCCCCCACCCACACTGAGCCTAGCTCAAGCCTCTGCGTCCAGGAGCCCTGTCCTCTGAGGTCAGGTTGTGGCCAAGTCCTGTCCATTGAGCTGTAGGATCAAAGAGTAGCCCTTCCTTCCTTCCTTCCCTAGCCCTGGTGAGCAGCTCCTGTGCAGCGAGAAGGTTCCTGGCCTCACTTTTGCACAGGCCCAACCCCTGGGTGATGCACACTTGACTTCCCTCTGGGTATTTAGAGTCCCAGCCCTGAACCTTTGGGTTGCTCATCTTCCAACTATCCATACCTTGGTTTCTGCTCCCGAGGATGCCAGGCCCCTTCCCACTCTCAGTAGCTACTTACACTACTACGTAGGGCCAAGGCTCAGAGCCATCCTTGCAGGCAGGGAGGTTGGTGGCCCCATGGAGAGTGACAGTGATGACCTCCTTATTGGAGGGAGACAGGTGGCTGATGACAGATTCCACAGTCTGGGTGGTGTTTGGGGGGTCCTCTGGACCCTGGGCGACCTGTGGAGAGAGCCAGAGCTGAGGTCACCTCCTCTTACTTCCTCTCTGTAACTCTAGTCCTCTTATAGCTCCTCTCCAAGTGCCTGTGTCCCTCTGTCATTCCCCCACACAGTCTGGAACTCTAGGTCCCAAAGGGCAATTGTCTTTGACCCCATTTTCTCCCTACCTCTGTCCCACAACCTGCATCTCTTCCAGTTTCCTTCTTGCCTCCTCCCCAGTCTTGAATCCATTACATCTTGCAGAGTGAGATAGGTCACCTCACATTTCAAGTCCAGTCCCACCCCTAAGCCCTGACTTTTGCAGGAAATTACCCTTGCCTATAACTTTCATATCACTCCTACTTTTGAAGTCCTAACGATTATCCTTCTGTCTCTCCTGTAACCTCACTCCAGTTCACCTCAGGTCCCTCCTGTTCATGGCACTTTACAGGTTACAAAGCTTGTCCATGGAGTCACCCAATACATTAATGAAGATGAATGTGTCTGTTTCAGAGGCCTCATCCTGCTTCAACCCAAAGGAGAGGGGTGCATGACCACACATGGCCTCCTAAGCTGGTTGCCCCAAGCGGATTCATACGAAGGGGCTCAACAACTCAAGAGTTAGTTGGTGAATTCATGGCCCAAAGGAGCATGGTGATGAGAGCTGTTGAGAGAAAGCAGAAGCTTCGGCCTGGGGCAGTCAGGGAAGGCAGCTGGGAAGAGGAGGCCTTAAAGCATTGGGAGAACATGCATGGGTGAAGCCAGAAAGGCAAGCCGGAGGACAGAACACTGGCATTAAGGGAGCAGAGTGGGAAAGGGAGGAAACATTCTGGGGCCAGGGCAGGATCAGTGTGTGTCTGGAAGCTTCAGGGAGTCGGGGCCTAGCAAGGTGCTTTTAGTGAGTAAAACACTGGAGTGGGAAGAGTATGGACGTGTGACTTAAGGTATCCTGGTCCTCCCTCTTCACTGACTTTCTCCCAGCGCCTGGAACTGACATTGACACAGTTGAACCCCACCCTTTGTCCCTCCTACTGATTAGTTGGCACAGCTGACATGGGGGGGCTACAGAGGGGCCCTCCAGGATCTTGGAGAGGGACTATAGACCTCTTCAGGTTGGAGATGGGGCCTTGAGGGGCCGCCAGGAGCTGACCCTCTTTTTGAGAAAGCTCAGCTTATCAAAGCCTGCATTTCAGGGCAGGCCCTGGTAAGGGTGTGGGAGTTCCCAGGATAGGAAGGGTCTATGGAGACCATTGAGAATGATGATCTATTACATAGAGGGGGCTGAGGACTGGTCCTGGTGGGCTTTGCTCTGCTAGCAGCCCAAGCAGGATGGGTACCCTGGCTTTGTCCTGATAAATGTCAGGAGAGCTGGGTTTAAAACCCCAAACCAGTCATGCTGTGAAAGTCATTTTTCAACTGGATAATGAGGGCCTGGACCAAGCCTGCCTGGAACCCACCCTACTTCCTATGTGATGGCCCAGGTTCCCCAAGTACTGTCTGCTCCAACCTTGAGCCTGGGGGTCCTAGGCACAGTGGTTCCTGGCTCCTGGAATCCTCCAGACAGAGGGAGAGGGGAGGGCTGTCATTTCACTCAGTTCTTACAACAGGGTGACCACAGATATGAGCCCTGCGCTACTCCAGCCCATCAGCAAGCCCTGTCTTCACACCATGTCTATAATCTGGCCCCTTCTTTCTCCACTTCGAGTACTTGGGTCCAAGACACTATATTTCTACACTTGGTTCTTAATTGCTCTCTGGTTTCCCTCATGCTCTCTTTTGCCCTGCCCACCTCACAGAACAGCCAGCGTAAACCTACACACATTTCAAGCAGACCATATCACTCCTCTGCTCAGGTCCTGCAGTGGCTTCCCATTTCATGCAGAGCCTCACAATACTGCAAGTACATGGGTGCTCTGGCCCAGAAAATGGACCTCACCTCATCCTTAGGTCCCTTGCCCACTTGCTCCAAGCCACACTTGCCTCCTAGTGGTTCCTCACAGTCTTTTTTTCCTTGGCTGTCCCTTCTGCTTGGCCTGCTTGTCCCTACGTATCCATCTCTGTACCCTGCTCCCCCTCACTTCCTACAGCTCTGACTCATCAGAAAGGTCTCCCTGGTGCAGACTGATGTCCTTGCTTAACAGACTGACTAGTTAGGGGGTGAGAACCCCGGCCCCAGCCCCAGAAGTGCCAGGAGGGGTATAAGGGGACCCCCTCCTCTTAATTGTCCCCTTCCTCCAGGACCCAGCTGGTTGCATTACCTCTCCTCCTCTCCCCATTCCTCTGTCAAGCCAGGGTGGAGGAGGGGAAGGAGGTCAGTAGAAGGAACCCCTGCTTGACGGAGAGGGGAAGCAGCTACAGAGCCCCCTCTTCCCCTCATAGTCAGAGATGCTCAGTTTCCAAGGTCCTGCCTTGACTGCTACTCCATAGACCCTTGCCCTCCCCTCAACGGGTTTGCTCTCCTGGTTTGGTGGTGTAGGAGCAGGACTAGCAGCCTGGGGAACCAGAAACCAAGGTTTTAGCCCAGCTCTGCCTCCAACTCTGCATGATCTCTCTGAGGCTTAATTTTCCTACCTGGTTAGTGGGTATATCTGGAATGGTTTGTAATGCAGTCTTTCCAGTAATTAGCTTAAGGTTCCTGAAATTGAGGTCAGGAGATGACTAATATCTCTCCCACCCCCAGATTCCCAGGAGCAGCCTTCAGTGGGGGCCCTGGCCCGGTTGTTGCTGTGAGGGCGCAGGACCTGTCACAAGCACCCTATTGCCCCAGAAATAAGGGTCCAAATGAACGGCTGTTGCCGGGGAGCCCTGACTGACTGCTTGGCAGTCCCAGAGCCCAACCAAGCATTTTGCAAACCAGACTGTCAGTTGCGCCCCATCTCTGTCCTCTATGTCCTCTCTGCCTCCTGATGTGGGAGTCTTCTGGGGACATGAAGCTTGCAGGGGGTTGGAAGAAACTGCCTTCATCACTTCTGGGCATGAGACCAGCTGCCAGGCTGGTGCCTCCTGGTGAGGCTTGCAGGCATGTAGGCTGAGGGGGTCAAGGGGGTTGGTGGGCCAACCTTCCTGCCTTCCCCTGAATCAGGACCAATGTCCTCTCCCATCCCCACCCTCCTGGGCCTATATTGGAGTGATTATCAGGGAATAGAAAATGCATGTGCTGAGTTACATGTGGGCAAGTAAGCTGTGGTTGATGGTGAATTCCCCACTGCCACCACCAAGTCTCAGGTCCCACAGAGCCATCTGCGGGAGTGAAGGGAACCTTGGGGAGGCAGTTAACTTTCCTGAATACACTTCCTGAGGTTGACAGCTGAGCTAGGTACATACCACCCTGGGGGCAGACATCCGGTGGGCTGTGGGCTACATTTGCAGGTAGGGGTTTGGTCAGCATGCAGAGCAGCCCTCTCAGCTCCTCTGCGGGGGCCTAGCGCACAGCAGGCTCAGAAGTTGCTTATCCCGATGCCTTACACTTCTCAGTAAACCAGGACTAACCAGCAAATGTTTCCAGGGGCCTGGCTGCCTATTTTGGGATATGTGTACTAGGGGGAAGGAACAAAGGTGGGAGTAGGAAGGTTGGACCAGCAGCGAAGGAGTTAATGGCCCATCCAGTCAGCTTCCAGGGCTGGGGCTTATCTTGGTCCTAGTGAGGAGGTGAGGGAAGGAGACTCCTCCACCTCTCCAGACCCTGTGCCCTGCCACCCCTCTATCCCAGCAACTTGGGAGGCAAGGGAGCCCAGTTCCACCTCCAGGAGGGCCCTACATCTGAAAGCCAGGGACCAAAGGAGGGGGCGCTGGACTGGGAGGCATGGGGTCTGGCTGCCTCTGACCAGTAACTTGGGTAAGTTATTAGACTCCAGGGGTTTCAGTTTCCCCAGCTGTAGCACAAGGGCTTTTAGTTAAAAAGAGTCCCTTATGTTCCTTCAAGGTTTACCCTCTAAACTTGCCTGGGAGTCCTGGTGGCCCTGGTGGCTAATCCAGGGCCTCCAAGCCCGGGAAACAGGCGCCCAGCTGAGCACAGCGGGAAGCCGGGCCTGCCTGCAACTAGCTCCTGGCTCTGCTCCACTCTCACCAGCCTCCTCTGGTGTAACTGCTTTCTCTAGGCTACAGTGCACACGGACACCCTCAGGCTCATTACCTGGGTAGCCAGGACTCACTGGTACCAGCACAGAGCTGTGGTGTTTGGAGAGACTTTTCAAAAGATGACAAAAAAGTCAGAAATAAGGGGAAAGATTGATAGATTTGATAATTAAGAAAAGTTGTGCAAACAACTATAATGGTCTAAAATTCACCACAATACGAAGAAAAGACAAACAGGAGAAAACATTTGCAATTTATACAAATGTATGAATATCCCTAATGACACAAAGAACTCTGAAATCCATAAGCATTGCTGCAATAGACATGAATATGAATATGTAATATCATAGACACATTATGAACATTCTTATAGGGATTGTTTCCCAAAGCTACGAATCAAATAAATCCGGCTCTTCTCAGGACACTCTTCCTCCCCCACACATCCAGCTTGAGTAGGCGGGTGGCATGAGCTTCAGGGACCAACTGGCAGTTTAGGGCCACCAGGCAAGGCCAGCCTGGTGCCTTACCCCAGTGTGTGACTTCCCTAAAGGAGGCTTAAAGGGGGAAGCTAGTCAGAGAGAGGAGCCAGCTATGGGTAGAGGACACCTGGAACTATAGGCACCAAAGTCAAGGGTAATCAAGTATAAACCACATTGGGGTCTGGATAAACTTATCCATTAGGTTTATTTGATCTAAGAGTGTAACTTCAAAGAGGATATTCCCAGTACCTGTGTGTCCTTGGTCTTAGCTCCCTCCGGCATCCCTGTTGGTAAGAGACACAGGCAAGGTCTGGGGTCAACTTTGCCAGTTGGCAGAAGGTAGAAGAGCACTGACTTAGAACTGTTTGACTTTTATTGCACCGAGATTCTAATCTAAGCAGGGTCACGCTGCTGTCTCACAGCTATTTGTTAACTACCTACTATGTGTCAGGAACTATTTTGAGTACTGGGGATACAGCACTGATATCAGAAAACGGATAAAAAATTCCTTCTTTCCAGGCATTGGAGCTCCTGTGACTCGAGGCTGGGGCTGGGTGATGGATGAGGGACAGTGGGGTTTGGTATTGCCATGGTTGCAACCTGGAAACCCCTGGATGACCTTACAGGATGGTGGTAGCCATCTCCTTGGGCCCCCTTGATCCTCTGTGATCCCAGCAACAAGAAGGCAGGAACTGCTTTCCAGGTTCTGCAGGATGAGACACCTAGTTCAAGCTACCTCTCTCTTTAGGCCATGAAGAGACAGGCAGAAATCACCAGGTAAAGGTAGTGGGAGTTGATAACACCTGTGAGAAAGCTACCTTTCAGATATCATGTGGCCCAGGAATATAGGACACCTAACTTGGGAGAGTCACAGAGATCATCTCAGTCACCATTTCACAGCTGTGAATACTGAGATAAAGAAAAGCTTTTGTCATGATTTAGGAAGAAATGTATAAGGGACTTGGAAGGAGAGATGAGTCCATGTGGTACATGTCTCATGCCCCCAGGCCTCACTCTTTTTTTCCTAGTCCATCCTTTTGGGGACAGCAGTATATGGCCTTGCTTAACCATTTCAGGGACCAGGACTTGGTGGCTGGGGATCAGGCATCAGTTCTGCCCAGACAGCTGCCTGGGTACCTTCCAGTCTTTAGGGGTAGTGAACAGAGCTGAGTGCCAGTGTGGTCTAAGAGGTGCCATACACAGGCTCTGGAACCTGAATAGGGGAAAGGGAAGGGAGAGCAGGGTGGGGGGCAGAAGTATGGAGTTTCTCTGCAGATAGACCTACTGTGATTGGAGATGCTGTGGGGAATCTGGGCCATGGCCAGCCAGTCAGGTGTCAACAGCTGGGCAATTAGTCCCTAGCACCCCTGGGAAGGTAAAGCCAGGGGTGGCCCTCCTTCTGCTCAGACCCGGGAAAGCAGTGAGCTTTTCCACCCAGCTGCGTCACCTGGCAACAATGTGTGATGTCATAAGGCAAGGCAGAGGTCATGTAGGCACCTGCCTAGGTTCAGTAGGGAAATCAAGAGCCCTGCCCCCTATTTCTGAAGTGTGTCCTGCCTGCTCTCTGGAATTCAGTCCTCGTCCTTCCTCAATTGGCCCATTAATCAAGATTAATCTCCTAGTAACACAGCAGGAGAGGAGGAAATGCTGCCCCTAAAGAAGTTGCCACTTGGTTGGTAAACAGCTATTTCTCTTAAGGAATCTGTAGCCATCCTGCGTCTTTGGGTGTCTGTAGTCTTTCTTTCTTTCTTTTCTTTCCTTTTTCTTTTTCTTTTTTCTTTTTTTTGAAGATTTTATTTCATTATTTTTAGAAAAAGGGGAAGGGAGACATCAATGTATGGTTGCTTTTCACCTGCCTCCAGCCACAGACCTGACTGGAGACCTGGTTTACAACCTTCTTAAGTGCCCTGGCTGGGGAATTGAACCTGCGACCCTTGGGTTCGCAGGCCAGCGCCTTATCCACTGTGCTACCAGCCAGGGCCATGTAGTCTTTCTTTTGCTTAATAATAAAAAACACAAAGTTCAGGAGGATGGTTTCTGCTTGGATTATGGGTGGGAAGGTGGGTAGATGTGTTGTTGTAATGGTATGTCTTAGATTGGGGTCAGTTAAAGGATGTGCATTATATTGTTGAAAATAACTAAAGAGGACCATGTATGGATCAACAGAGGTTCTAGGGTGTAGAGCAAAGATTATGCCTAATCTGATTCTGAGCACCACAAAATATTATTACAAAGATAATTTTTGTTATCGTTGGCACTTACTGCATGCCAGATCTGGTTCTAAGTGCTTTTGTGTGTGGTGAGGTGGCACAATGAGGAGGACTGGCCCTTGGCCTGGAGTGGGGTCTCTTCCATTGGGGGTGAGTCTGAACTGGGCCTCTAAGTATGATCAGGAATCTTGGGCTAGCAAAGGTGAAGTTTTGGGTACTAGATGGGGTTGAGAGGTGTCTGGAAGATCCTGTGGCCTTCTTTGTTTTTCTGCCAGCTGATTTATACCCCATGTTCAGGGTTCTTCCCATCTTTTTTGGTTTGGGGACCAAGAGCAGGCCCACCTGGCAGCAAGAGGCAGGAAAGCCTCCAGCTTCTCTTTCTACCCCTCTATTGCAGAGAGAGGCAGGGAGAAGAAGTACTCCCCAGTTTAGGCAGAAATACTAGACTGAGATCTCACCTTGGTTACAACAGAAGGACCTGCCAAAGTTACCCAAACATTTGGGGATGGAAGCTGGGAGGCCCACTCCGTTTCCTTCCCTTCCAGGACTGTCAAGGTGGTGCCCCTGGCTCCTGGGCCAACACTGTACAATTTTTCATGTACAGAGAGAGTCTCAGTGGGTCCTTCCCCAGTCTCCCTAGAGTGTCCCCGCTTCCTCTCAGTTGTGAAGGCAGCAGCAGCAGCTTGGGGTGGGGGGACCAACGCTGCCCCAGTTCCTGCGGGAGCCACTCGAAGCCAGTTGAGGGCCAGTGCAGCAGGGCCAGGAGAGGCCAGCAGCGTGCTTAGGGAGCTGACTTTAAGAAGGTCTTGGCTCTCAGGGCTCTGCTAGCGCTCCTGCTACTGAACCTTCTTAAATTCTTTGCCTTAGCCATCTCGCCTCCATCAGTGCCTCCTGCCCTGCCTGCCCAACATCTAAGTAGCTTCCCTTGGGCCCCCCAGGGGCTCCAGGTACTCACTCAGCTGTCCTACCTAGCATCTGAGCTTTCTGCCATTGCAGCCCCCAGCCTGCTGGCCTTCCTGCCTGGGAAGAAGATAACGCTGGGGGCTGGTTCCAGGCTGTCTGGCTCCAGAGCGCTAAGCTATGGGGCCCTGCACACTCAGCAGTCACTGGAAGGAGGACCTTGCTACCACCTCACTTGCTGGCTGCCCCGCTCTCTGGACTGTGGACCCTTATCTCAGACACTCACTCCTGTGCTATACTAACCTTCTCGGAGCTGCTCCCTACCCAGCAGTGCTGGCCTAGGGACAAGTGGGGCTTTCCTGTTCAGCTGCTCTGCCTGCCTCCCAGCTACTCTACTGGCCTCCCAGCTGCTCTGTCTGCTTCATTCTCCTTTCCCAAGAGGGGAGCTCCAACTCCCCCAGCCAAGGGAAATGAGCCTGCTCCCAAATGTCCAGTGGAAACCTCCACGTCCCAGCCTAGGGACCAGCCCCTAGCTTTGATGACTCAGGGAGATTCCAGGGTTGAGGGGAACCAGGTTACTACTGATTTCACAACCTTCTGCCCCCAACCCTCTCCTTCAGGAGAAAGCACTTGCAGCTGCATCCCTTGGTGAGCCCAGGAGTTAAACACAGCTCTCAGCCAGTCCACAGCAGCAGGGAGGACAGCAAACTGCCTGGCTCTGAGGTTGGCTCTTAGGAAGGAAGGGTCCTGCTTCCTCCTGGCTTTCGGGAAGGCAGCCGTTTGGCGTAATGATCCCTGCAGCAAGTTCCAGGGAAGTGTGTCTCCACAGCCCACAAACCCAGCCTTCCTTTCCCTCAGTGTTGTCCCACACCCCATGACAATGTCAACTCCCTGATATCCAGCCCCTCCGCACTCTTCCACATAGTTCCCCATCACTTCTCTCCATAGCTTTTGGGCAGCTGAAAGGGAAGAGTTGAATGAGGTAGGAAACAGTGTCATTTTACAGCAAATGGTGTCTCACAGCTGTGCGATTTTGGTTCAAAACACCCCTCTGAGCTTTGGTTCCTTTATATAGTGGAGAAACCAGCCCTGCCTTGAGACCTGAATTGGAAAAGGCAGGTGAAGCCCTTAGCACTGATATTCAGTTAAGTGCTCCAAAAATGCTTGATTTTTCCTGCTAAGCAATCTTGGACTTGGCAGGTTCTCCACAGTGGAAATGGGCCAAAAACGTAAAGAGCATACCTGCAGGGTGTTTATATTAGTGTAGTGATTTTCAACTTTTTTCATCTCATTACTAATTACTAAAATTCTGTGGCAAAAATATAATTTTTGACTATCTGACAAAAAATAGGTATAACTTAGCAATTTGGAGCACAAAAGCCACACATCTACCTCCTGCTGGGCGACACAGTTCCTAACAGGCATCGGGCTAGTGCAAATCTGAGGCCTGGGGGTTGGGGATCCCTGTCTTAGGGGGTCTCTGTGCTCCTAGTGCTCCCTCAACCCCATGGTGTTTACAGAAGGGGCTCACTTGTTGGCTGAAGGATGCACACTCCAAGGAAGTCCCCAGCTCTGATGACAGCAGTGAATACACCACCTGCCTGGCCAGAAGCTTTGGAGCTGCTCTGACCTCACATCAGCTATAAGGCTCCACCTGGAAGTTTCTAGAGAGATCTGGGGAGCTGGCTCTGTCATGTGCTTTAATTATGGCTTCCACTGGGCCCCCCAGGTCACACCCTACACCTTAAGGCTGGCCTGAGTCTGAGCTAGTCACTGCTGCCTAGAGCTCTGCCGAGGTGGGGGGGGGGGCGCTTTAAGCCCCTGTCCCTGTGGTTCTGCCCCTCCCATCTGTCCTGCCCCCAGTCCTGGGTCCCTCCCACATTAAACAACCCCCTAACACCTACTGTCCGCTTCCTCTGAGCATTCAAGCTGGTGAACAGTGCACATGGCTGCAGGGTACAGCTGTCTCATCTCTTCTCACCCAGGGTGCTGGGTGTCTCCCATTTGCACTGCAGATCATCCTCCCTCTTCTCTACCTGTCAGGAGGCTGACCATAGCCGACATTGGTGTGTTCTGGTTGGGTGGGGTTCATAGGAAGGCCAGCAGGGATCTAGGAGGCTCCCTCCTAGCTGGTTCTCAGAGCTGGCTGGCTGGTTTACCCGAGGCTCCCCTGCCTCACAGGCAGCGCTCTCCTCGCAGCTGCCCCAGGGCTTGTCTTTACTCCTCCTGCCTGGTCAGGCCTGGGATGGTGAAGGTGCCTCTCATTGGCCGCCAGGGTGCTGCACTCTGCCTCTTGTTCCTAAACCTCACCCTCAGCTTTGCGGAGTCCTTCTATGAAACCCCTCAAATGACCAAATTTGAATGCCACCTTCTTCCTATCAGGTCCCTGACCCAGCACCTGCTGGATGAGCCCCCCCTGTGGGCCTGAGGTCTCACTTGGTACCCTGGCAGGCCACTGTCATCACTGCCACCAGCAACCTTTATACCCCACTAGCATTTGGTGAGCACTTAATATGTGTCAGGCACTGCACCCAGAGATTAACTGAAGTTTCCATTTAATCCTCACATTCCTGCTCCCCAGGAGTTAGTGTTGTTTCTCCCTTAGGATGAAGAAACAGAGGTTCTGAGCAATGAAAGGACCTTGCCCAAGCTTTGAAATGACAGAGTTAGGATTTGAATCCAGGTCTGCTGGCTCCAAAGCCTGTGATCACAGCCACCGAAGCATATGCTTCTTTCTTTAATTCCACGGGAAGGAGTCACATCTCTCCTTCACTCCTGAAACTGGGGCAACATGGAAAAGGCCAAGCTCACAGATGAAAACCCTTGGCCTTTTGAATGAGGCTCTGTGATAGTGCAGTGCACAGACACTGCTGTCAATGGAGAGAGAAGTGAAGGTGCACCCGGCACCACGGGGACAAGGCCCCTGTAAGCTGGGGCAGAAGCCAGGGTGTCTAGAGGAGGCTGTTCTGTGCTGCACAAATGGGTGGCAAGTTGTGCCATGGTTGGGGAGCTCTGCGGTTGGAGCATTGTCTCGATACACCAGGGTTTCAGGTGTGATCCCTGGCCAGGGCACACGATGGCTCTTTCTCTCTCCCTTCCTCTCTCTCTCACTAAAATCAATTTTTAAACAATGGGTGGTAAGTTGTTTGATGGGGTCACAGCACCCTGGGATTATGACTGAGATCACTAGTGGGAGCTTGCTTCCGCTTCCACCAGGCCCCTTGGATGCAGGCTGCCTGCAGGCTGAGTGGGCCTAGGTAAGGTCCTAGAGGTACTAAGTGGCTACCCCTCTAACCTTTCTTCGGTCTTTTACTGCACAGAGGTAATCTGATCAGCTCCTGGGCTACATGCATGTGCCTCTATGTTTTGTCTTTTGGACTTGATAGTCCTGACGCTGTCTCTGCAACCTAGTTCTTGTGGGTCCCTGCGAATGACCGGTCTGGTATAGCACCACCATGATGGGTGGCAAAAGAGCATGGCGTCTTGAAATCTGCCAGGTCCGGCTTTAATCCTGGCTCCACCATGCCTCTCAGGGAGCATCTGATCCCTTGACCCCTTGGACCTCAATTCCACATCTGCAAAGCAGCGAGAATAATCCTACCTGGAGGGGGCATGGGGATCAGGTGAGAAAACAGGTACCTGGCACATGGCAGGCAGCACTGCAATGAGCTCCCCCCACCCTTGGGCCAGTCTGTGGCCCAAACCTTCCCTCCTGCCCCCACCCCACCTAGGACATCAGGTCCACAGTCCCTGGGCCTCTCTCCCTGCCCTGGCTCATGACCGGTCAATAACTTTTCTGGGAGAGAAAAGTATGTCTGTCTCCTCCTGACAGGGCTGTTGTCTGGCACGGTGGGTGTTGGGTGGGTGCTCACCGAGTGAGTGAGGTACAGCACTCACAACAGGTGCCTTGCTCCTTGCTAATTCCACAGAGGCCCCGCTTCATCCTGGGACAGTGATACCTGCTTCCCAAATAGCCTTCCCTCCTCCAAAGTCTAAGCCATCAGGGGCCTTTTCCCCACTTTTAGGGCACCTTATGATAGAAGCTAATCATTAACAAGCACTTGTTATGTGCCAGGTACATAGTATGCATTTTACATATGCTAACTTAGTTCTCACAATCATACATGAGGTAGGTACTTCTGTAGTCCCCATTTTACACATGAGAAAAAGAGGCAGAACCAGGAGCAGAAGAGCCAAGCTTTGGACCCATTCCATCCAGTGCAGAGCCTCCCTTATTTGAGGTCTAGTGTCCCATCCTCCAGACAGGGCCTCAGCCGGCTCTGGAGCTGGGAGGAGCCAGTAGGTCCTAGGGCTCCAGTTACAGGAAGCTGCTTCTTCAGGCCTGGATCCCGGATCCCCTCCCTCAGTTCCTTGCTCAGCTAGGCCCCTTGCCCACCCCACACCACCCGCCCTCATCTCTACCGGAAAGCAGAGCCTCTGGCCCTAATCTCATCTGAGGCCGTGAAATCACATTTGCAGTGTATTAATGCAGCACTGAGCTGGCCGGGCCCGCCCGTCTCCTGGAGGAGAGGAGCCTGGAAAGCAATCTCATGGCCAGGCATCTCCCAGAACACCCGCTGACAAAAAGCAATTAGGCTTTAAGAGGAAGATTAAAATAATATCCCACCCCCCCACTCTGTGCCCACCCTGAGAACGTCAGCTCTGCTGAGCCCCTACTACCTCCCAACTGTGATTCAAAGGCTGGGCTTCTGCTGGGGTGAGGGTGGGAGGCAGGCTCAGGCCTCCCTCCCAGGGGTGCCTCCCTGGCTTGGCTCTTCGCTTGTCCCCACACTCACCACCCTTTACCTCCCTCAAGCATCACTCTTTCATGAGCCTCTCTGGGCCTTTGCCTAAGCTGTTACTTCTGCCCAGAATGTAAAGTTTGTGTATGTGGCAAGCTGCCATCCACCCAGCGTAATAATCATAGCTAATGCTTTCTGAGTGTTAGTGTAGTCTTCAAATTTACTACACAATCACTTTAATGATGCTGTCAGGGGAGTACTGTTTTATATCACCCCCATTTTATAGATGAAGAAAGGAGGCACAAGGAGGTTAGGTCCCATAGCTGGAAAGTGGCAGAGCACGGGGCAGGCCCAGGGGCTACCCCTCCTGCATCCAGTGGCGGCAATGGTCTCACTGTGCTGTTTGTCTTCCTGAGAGCTCTGAGAGGCCAGGCCTGGCAGAGTCTGGGCTTACACAACACTTCTTGTGTGGAAGAATCGATACACACCCTGCCGGGATGGTGTATGTGTGTCCCACTCTCACCTCCATGGCTGAATCTGTGGTGCCTTCCAGGGTGGTTGTATTCTGGGACTACAGTCAGGCTAGCATACTGTTTAACCCTCACAACTATACTGCAAAATAGTTTCTCCTCTATAAAATGGGGATAATGATAATGGCACCCACCCTCCATTCCCTTGGCATCCCCTATGAACGCCTCATCCCACAGACACGCTCTCTACGCATCATCCTTCTCCTCACTCACTGTTCCCTCAAACACCTTCCCATTCTTGCTTCCACACCGCTGTCACATGGTAACACCTCTCCACTTGGAAACTTTCTCCTCAGTCTCTACTGGAACCCTCCCTGTTCCTTGAGGCAGGGATCAGATGTCTGCCTGGTGGCATGGGTTTTAATAAACTGAGCAACTTCTCAGTCCTTTGCCTAGCTGAGCCTCTCAACTTCCCTGGTAGGAGACACTGCCTTGCCTATGGTACCTCCTTGAGGCCCACGGAGGTAAGTGATTTGCTCTAAGTCACACAGCTCTAATGCAACTGTGAAATGAGGTCCTAAACCAAGGTCTTTTTCACTGTTTTTTTTTTTTCTTTCCCCACAGCCAACGGAATCCTTGATGACTATTCATGTCCATCTTGTCTCCCCAGCCCTCACAGTCAGCTTGGAAAGTTATGTCTTCCAACTCCTCCTACTTCCTCTCTCCACCCCGCCACTCCCACCCCCCACCCCACCCCCGCCCAGCCTGGCAGCTCCCCAAGTGCTGGGGCATACAGCTACCAGGTTGAGTGCTGAGGAAGTGGATGAATGGAGGAAGTGATTCAATGGATGGATGGATGGATGACCACCCACGGGACCCCAGGGCAGGCTATCTGATCCAGATGGAGTAAGGATATCCCCCACTTATCCTTTGTTTATTCTGAGAAAAAGACTACCTGCTGAACTCAGTTGCTCTGCAAAACCAGTCCAGGACCCAGGCTTGGGTGTCTCGGCGGACTCCTGACAGGCCAGGCCCCTCAAGGCCAGGGTGGGCTGACTGGGTGGGGTCAGCCTCCCTCCCCTGCTGCCTACCTCTATCTGTTCTTAGAGTTTTATTAAAGATCAACGATTGAAGATTGGTTTTGCATGGGGTTTTAATTTCACCTCATACATCATACATGCCATGTTGCCGGAACCTCTTTCTCTTCTGATAGAGATTGCATTTGCGGGGATTTATACAGGGATGAAGCCTGGAGGCCAGGAGGGTCCAGAGGAGGTGGGGGCCTGTGGGTGTGAACCTGTTATGTGTCCCTTGGTAAGTCAGTGTGAATCTTTCTTTGTGATGGGGGGGGGGGTGCTCCATATGTTCAGGCTGTGGTAGGTATGTGTATACCCACACACGTGTGTGCCTGTGCGTCATGAGGGTGGCTGTGTTCTGGAGTGTCTGTTGGGGCACATCCACTTTCCAGGGAGGTGAGAAAGAAAAGAGGGAGATGACCTAAAAGGCCATGAAAACTGGACCCTCTGCCCCTTCTCCCTTCTTCTTTCACCAGAAAGGTAATTTAGATGAGAAGGCTGCCACAGTTCCCTCCCCCGGAGCCCATCTGGTGCTCATGGGTGCTGGGCCGGGCTGGCTGAAAGGACTGCAGATGCGGACACCATCTTTCTTCCCATCTCCCTCACCACCCACCCATCACACATTCACACACACCGGGCCTCCAGGAAGTGTGAGTGGGGCGGGGAAGGAAGCGTGGGGTAGGGGGGAGCAGGGCCATCTGGTGTGCTCAGTTACAACAATCTGCTAACAGAGCCTCTTCCCAGACTAGCATCCAGGCTGGGCCAGCCTTCTCTACCTAAGACCTGGCTCTGAGCCAGAGACCGTGGGGCTGATGAGTTCTCAGCAGCCCTCCCCTGGGAGACCAGTTGCACAAGAAGGAACAACAGTTTCCTAGATGTAGAAACTGAGGCCCAGACTCACCTGCTTTGCCTAATGTAGATATCCCAACTCATTATTAGAATGGCATTATTAAACATTTTGTGCAGGGCAGGGCTATCCTAAACTGGCTCATTTCATCCTCCTGGCAATGCAGAACGGAGTTGGCTCACCTCCATGCCGCCATGGTACATCTGAGGAAATGAAGGCTGTAGAAAGTTACCTAACTTGCACAAGGTCACACAGCTACTAAATAAGGGCCAGAAAATGGTCTGAACCCAGACCCACCTGACACCAGAGCACCTGCCTCTTGACGTAAGCTGTTTGAACCCCAGAGCTCTCCTTTGGCTGAATCCCAAAGCTCTCCTATCCCCCACCTGCTGAGCTCTAGGCCTCAACCCTAAATGGGCTCCAAAGGCCTACGCAGATGACCTGAAAATCAGGCAGAGTGGGGGTGAAAGGACAGGCTTGGATAGGGACCAAAATATGGGACCACTGCCCCTGCAATTTATATATTTTCAAGCCCTACCGGTTAGGCCAAGGGACCTCTGCGGTCTCCTTAAGAGGCCCTTGAGGGCAGAAAGTCTTTCAGTGTCACGGAGAAGGAAGAGGAGACAGCAGGAGGCTTGCAAGGTAATTGTGGTACTTTTAGTGTGGCTTTTCTCTTCTTGAGGGGGCTGGCCCTGTCCCCCACCTGCCCTCCTTCAGCAGGCACCAGCCAGCCCTGCGTCTCCGCCAGCCTCAGCCTCGGTGTCTGCTGCCTCACTGACAGGGCTGCGCCCCTCCCTGAGTGCGTGACAGCCTCTCTGGAACACCATGACAGTGCCTTTGTTCCCCTGAAATAAAAGAAAATAGAGCTTCAAAGGGGAACCTCAGGTAGCTTTTAAAGGGGCTCAGCTGCCTGGGGCAGAGTGTGTTTAAGCTGGAGGCAGTTGTCACAGGAGCCAAAGGGGGAGCCACCCACAGTCCCCCTTCTGCCCCCCTTAGTCCCCACGATTGAGTTTACTCAAGGAAGAGGATCTTCCAAATAGCAAAGGAGAAAATCAATAAAAATTGAGAGAGAAATGTAAATCGGCTGTCCACCTGCCATGTGTGCGTGAGTGCGTTGTGTTGGGCACAGGAGAACCTTGCTGCCGGGACCCAGGCTGACCTGCTCTGGGCTGGAGGGTGGGAGGGGCTGGGAGTCACCCCCTGGCGTGTGCTGGTGGCTGGGGGAGGGGTGGCAGCCGGTATCTTCAGTCAGTTAGGACAGAGATGAATATATTCAATCTGCTCAGTAATTGAGGGAACAATTGGAATGTTTTTCTAAAGCCCATAAAACCTGCCTCATTGGCAAGGAGGAGCTGACCTGTTCATATCCTTTGCCTGTGATGGAGCACAGGAAAGGAGGGGGAGGGTTGACACTGGGGCCCCAGAGCAGAGGACCTGGGGCCTGGGAGAGGGCTAGCAGCCCTGGTCCAACCCGTTCTCAACTTGCCCACCTCTCCCCACGTTGTTAGCAGCAGTCCAAGCACCGCCTTCCACCTCTTTGACCCCGCCTGTGAAATGGGCCAGGGGCACCACCCCCGCCCACCGGGAGAGGAGAGGGAGCTGCAGGGGAGGAGGCAGCCTGGGGCAGGAAGGTCAGGCACCGAAGTGAAGGGGTCTGAGCAAAGAGGTGCCAAGCTCCCCACCTCCATGCATAGTCGAACCAAACCAGGGCAGTAAAGTTAACGAAATCCTTGTGGTGGGCCTTTCCCGGCTGCACCAGTTCAGCCTCCAGGGCAACAGAAATCATGTCTGCAATAGGAAACAATAAAAGGCATGATAAATTTAAAAGCAGAGCCAAGAGGGAGGGGAGGGAAGAACCTGGAGTGGGCTGGGCGGGTGCAGACCTGGAGCTCCAGCCAGACTAGAGACCGAAGGAATCGGAAGAGGGTTGGGGGAGAGAGCTGGGGAGGGGGGCGGGAACAAAAGGAGAGAGACCGAGAGCCAGAGGTTTGCGGACGGGGCGAGGTGCGTGCGCCAGGCAAGCCCCTGACTGCTCCGTTCTCCTCCACTTCTCCGTAAAGAAAGCCCCCAGCCTGTTGGTGCCAACGCCACAATCAGAATCCGCAGTTTACAGCCCAGTGCTCAGCATTCGGTAATTGCTTTATATGCTTTTTCCTCCTTTTTTTCCTCCTTCAGGGTTAAAAAAAAAAAGTATTTTAAATGGAAAGAATAAAAAAGACTCTTGAAAGCGTCATTTAAAAGACTCCTGGGGACCAGATTCATTCCTGTGAAACAAAAGTGGGATTGTTTGGAAGAGGTAATTGCCGGAGGGAGTGGGGGAGGAGCCCACCACACCCCCCTCTTCCTCCTTCACTGCTCCTCTCCTGTGTGGGAGGGAGCTCAGGGCCAAGGTGAAGGAGCCTCCAGGCTGCCTCCCAGAGCTACAAGCAAGGAATTTTTAAGTTCATGTTTCCAGAAATTTCATCACTGGGAATTTCCAGCCTAAATATTCCTGAGGAAGCAGCTCTGTTTATGGGAAGTTGCCCTTAAACCTTCAGGATATCTTAGAAAGGGGAATGAGGTGCCAGGAGGGATGTGGCCCTGAGGCCCTGCTTATTCCAGTCCCAAAGCTGCCGTCCCTGCCCCCCACACCCCATTTCCCAGGTGGCCTTGTTCACTCTTAAAAGAGTTGAGTGGGAGCCATCGCAGCTGGCCCAGTGGCCAGACTCGGGCCAGCACGTTGCTGCGGCCCTCAGCCCAAGGAGCCGCTTTCCCTAGCACTTAGCAGGCCACCATCGTTGTGGTGGACAAACTCCCTCTCACCCCGCCCCCCAAGGAGGGCCTGGGTGGGGTCCCAGGGAAGGGGGTAGTCGTGTAGTCTCAAACCTGCTAACAGGTAAAAGGGGGCAGCATCCTGGAACAGGATTAACCTGGTGGAGCTCTGCCCAAAAGGAAGCCGCTGAGCACCCTGTGTGGCTGGCAGAGAACATGGAGCTGGCTCCCTCCTAAGTACGGTAAGCTTCCGTCTGTGGCTCCTGCCTGTAAGACCTAGTAGTACCCTCCTTTGTGGGTCTGGGGCTGAGGGACTGATCTTACCCTGGAGTCTGTGAGTGTATTACTGGGAATGTTCATGGGAGATACGCCCTTTTCCACCCTTCTCAACCCAACACACACACACACACACACACACACACAAAAGCAGCTTGGGGACTGGAAATGGGTAGGTGTTCCCTGTCCATATAATGTTAGCTCAGGAGAATTGGTTGTGCCAGTGGAGTCTCCAGAATTTAGGGAAAGCTGTGACCAGCACTGGCTTGGCCACTTAGGGCTATGCAACCTGTGGGCCATGGCTAAGAAGCAAAGTGAATCAGACTCAAAGCCGGTCTCCGTCTCACACTCTGTCTCCTGCTCCGGCCTCATTCTGGATCACTGCATTCCTCATCCCCCTGCCCCCAGCCCCTTGCTGTGCTGTTACCTCAACCCTCACTCCATGACCAGTGGCACTTATGGTTTTTAAAAATGATACAAGTTGAAGAACAACTTGTGAACTTAAAATAAAATTCTAAACCAGGTAAACTCATTAGTTGAAATACCTGATACAGCCCCGGCTGGTGTGGCTCAGTGGATTGAGAGCCCGCCTGCAAACCAAAAGGTTGCTTGTTCAGTTCCCAGTCAGGGACCATGCCTGGGTTTCAGGTCAGGACCTCAGATGTGGGGTGTGCAAGAAGCAACCTATTGATATATCTATTGCGCATGGATGTTTGTCTCCCTCTCTCCCTATGTCCCTCTCTCTAAAAATAAATAAATAAAAATTAATTTAAAAAAGAAAGAAAGAAAAAGAAATACCTGACACAGACAGGACAGGATAGTTTGGAAGAGAAAAAAATAACTAGTACAGAGAGGGCTTCCTGGAGGAGGTGGCCTTGAGCCTATACATTTGCATCTGGAGCCCAGAAGTCTATTCCTGGCCTTGAATTAACTATGGCTGAACTTGTCTGCTCTCCTCTCCATCCTTTCTGCTCACTGCCTTTGCTTCTCAATCCACTTCCACCCCTTTTGTCTTCTCCTTTAGTTGAGAACTAAAGAGGGCTGGATTAAGTCTTTCCCTCCTGGGTTTCATTTTCCCACCTACAAAGAGGGGAGGGAGGGTGGTTTTAAGGGTCCCTGTGGTTCTTGGCCACTTCCACTTTCCCAGAGAGTTGGCCACAGGCCAGAAAGACAACCTGGGGCCCCAACCCTCACTGAGAGCCGTGTCAGAGTTTTGCTGCTGTCCTTTCAGCTGTGTCTTTGAGTCTCCAAGTCAAACCCTCAGAAAGGTGCCCACTTTTTTCAGGCAGAACAGCTGGATGAGCCCACCTAAGCTGAAAACAGCAGCTCTGCTCTTCTCTAAGAACACTCTCCTTTGTCTGTGCCTCACTGGCTGCTGGCCCTGTTGTCAGGGTTGTGATTGCTGACACCCCCATCCCCCAGGAGGGAAGCGAATTTCCTCTCCCTTAAAGCTATTTTCTTCTCTTGCTAGTAGACATCTGACACTTAATGAGGGAGAATGCCAGAGAGACGATGGCATTAAATAACAGAAATTAGAGCTGCTTAAGGATAGCTCAGCCATCTCTCAGTCCCCTTCCCTGAAGCAGTCACACCCCTCCCTCACATGCCCACCCCTCCCTCACGTACTTTCAGAACCGCAGCCTGGAAAGCACTGTCCACGTGGCCTCAGCCTGGGGCAGCCATGGCATGCTGGGACCTGGAAAGCAGAGGACTGCTTTGCCCAGAGCTCTGAGCTTTTGCGTATCTAGTCCTGTGACAAATTCTTGGACAGAAGTCTGGGGTCAGGACCTGAGGCCAGGGAGCTTACTGTCTGAGGAAACAGAATGGCGTACAGGAAGAGTATGAGACCTGGGCAAGTGGGTCCCTGGGTCCCTGGGTCCCTGACCATCCTTCCAAGGCTCCTGGCATAAGCTGCCAGACCACCCTGTCTAAAGCACAGCTCACATCCTGCCTTCCTCCTGTACAAACTGCCTCCTGAATTGAATATTCACCTTGCTCTGTTGCCACTATACCTTAATTCTTTCACTGTCTCCCACCCACACTTCATCTCCCAAAGCAGCTCAGTTCCCCAACCCCAGGCTACACCTTCGCTCCAAATCAGTACACTGCTGGGAGACAGGCACTGTAGGAGAGCCAGCCACCTTAGACTGAAAACTTCTGGTTTCAACTTCAATTCTTTGTCCTGTTGCCAGCCAAAACTTTGCCTTCTCAGCCAGCTTCTTCTCATCCCTTCTCTTGGAATGCCCTCCCCAAAGCCCAGAACTACCATCCCTAAGAGGGTCTGACTGAGTCTGCACTTGACAAATATTTAACGGATGAATGAATGGCTAAATGTGTGAGTGGATGAATGAATGAAGGAATGAATGGGAGATTCATCTCAAATAACATTTCTTCTGCGAAGCCTTTCCTAGGCTCCCAAATCAGACACGTGCCCACTAGAACTCAACACATTATTCAGGACCGGGCAAATCCTACATTGTGTCTGAGGCAGCTTTCATTTATTTTTTAAGTATATTTTATTGATTATGCTATTATAGTTGTTTCAAGTTCTTTTCCCTTTGCTCTCTTCCACCCAGTACCCCTCTTCCCTCCAGCAATCCCACTCCCTTAGTTCATGTCCATGGGTCGTGCATTTAAGTTCTTTGGCTTTACCTTGTACTATTCTTTTTTTTTTTTTTTTTTCTTTTTTTTACCTTGTACTATTCTTAACATCTCCCTGTCTGTATGTACCTACCAATTAGGCTTCTTAATCTTTGCACCATTTCCCCTTCTCCCCCTTCCTCTCCTAACTGATACCTCTCCAGATGCTCCCCATACTTATGATTCTGTTCTTATTCTGTCTGTTTGCTTAGTTTGTTCTTGTTTTTATTTTTCAGATTCTGTTGTTGATAGTTGTGTTTGTCTTTTTAAAAAATATATTTTATTTTATTATTTTTAGAGAGAGGGGAGGAGAGAGAGGCAGAGAGGGAGAGAGACATCAATGTATGGTTGCCTTTCACCTTCCTCCAGCTACAGACCTGGCTGGAGACCTGGCTTGCAACCTGGTCTGGGGATCGAACCAGTGACCTTTGGATTTGCCGGATAGCACCTTATCCACTGTGCAATCAGCCAGGGAGTGTTTGTTGTCTTTTTAAAAAAAATATTTTTATTATTTTTAAAGAGAGGGGAAAGGAGGGAGGCAGAGAGGGAGAGAGACATCAAT
The DNA here is from genome assembly GCA_004026585.1 of Noctilio leporinus. Taxonomy (NCBI): domain Eukaryota; kingdom Metazoa; phylum Chordata; class Mammalia; order Chiroptera; family Noctilionidae; genus Noctilio; species Noctilio leporinus. The sequence goes on along the minus strand of PVIW01005482.1, from coordinate 12,947 downwards.
GTATGGTTGCCTTTCACCTTCCTCCAGCTACGGACCTGGCTGGAGACCTGGCTTGCAACCTGGTTATGTGCCCTGGCTGAGGAATCGAACCAGCGACCTTTGGGTTCACAGGCTGGCTCCTTATCCACTATGCCACCAGCCAGGGCCGTCTTTTTAATGTTCATAGTTTTGATCATCTTTTTCCTAAATTAGTCCCTTTAACATTTCATATGATAATGATTTGGTGATGATGTACTCCTTAATCTTACCTTATTTGGGAAGCACTTTATCTGCTCTTCCATTCTAAGTGATAGCTTTGCTGGATAGAGTAATCTTAAGTTGTAGGTCCTTGCTTTTCATCACTTTGAATACTTCTTGCCTGCAAAGTTTCTTTTGAGAAATCAGCTGACAGTCTTAGGAACCCCTTTATAGCCAACTCTCTTTTTTCTCTTGCTGCATTTAAGAGTCTCTCTTTATCTTTCACCGTTGGCATTTTAATGATGATGTGTCTTGGTGTAGTCCTCTTTGGGTCTAGCTTGTTTGGGACTCTCTGTGCTTCCTGGACTTGTGTGTCTATTTCCTTTGCCAAATGAGGGAAGTTTTCCTTCATTATTGTTTCTTGTAAGTTTTAAATTTCTTGCTCTTCCTCTTCTCCTTCTGGCATCCCTATGATTTAGTTACTGGTATGTTTAAAGTTGCCCCAGGGGTTCCTAAGCCTCTCCTCATTTTTTTCAATCTTGTTTCCTCCTTCTGTACTGGTTGACTATTTATTTCTTCCTTCTGTTCCAAATCATTAATTTAAACCCTAGTTTCCTTCCCTTCGCCACTGGTTTATGTGGATTTTCTTTTGTTTCACTTAGCATAGGCTTCATTTCTTCCCTTATGTGTTTATTATACTTAATCTTGTCTGTCAAGTCTGTGAGCATCATTATCACCAGTGTTTTAAACTCTGCAGCATCTGCTAGGTTGGCTGTCTCCTTGTCACTCAGTTCTCCCACTGGCACCTTGATGTGTTCCCTCTTTCGGGCCATACTTCTCTGTCTCCTCAACTTGACTACTTTTTGTGTTTGCCTCTTTGTCTTAGGTAAAGCTGTCATACCTGTTACATTGTAGGGGGTGGAGAATTAGATATTTGTCATTAAGGGGTGACACATTTCACCACGTGTGGTACTGTATGTGGGGGAGGGGTCTAAGAAGGACCAATGCCACTTAGTCAGACGTTTCTCCCACTTTGCGTATGGCATTGGCATCCCTCTAGCTGTTGCTAGAGTGGGTAGGTTCTCAGAGTGGGTAGATCATTCCAGTGTGGACATTCCAGGACTGTGGAGGCCTCTAAACAAATGGACTCTGCTGAGAGACTAGCAGTTTCTTTCTCTGCCCCAAACCCCACTGGTTTTCATAGTCAGAAACAATGTGGTTTTACCTTCCCCGGCACTGGAGCCATGAGCTTCGAGGCTGGATCTGGGCTTGGGATCGCTCCCCAGGTTTCCCTCCCTACTTTTAAAATGTATAACTGCGCTTTCCATCACCGGCCACAGCCACTTACCTGCTGCCACCCCTGCCAATGCCACACCACATCCTCTCTGCTCAGCTCCATCTCCTCTTATCTGTCTGGATGAGTATTTCTTCTTTATTTCTTTGTTGGACTTACTTGCAATTCAATTTTCTGGTACTTCTGTTGTGTGTGTGTATGTTAGTTTTTTAGTTTTGAGGTAGTTGTAATTTCTTCTTAACTGTGGAGGGAGAAGCAGCATGTCTACCTATGCCTCCCTCTTGGCTGAAAGTTCTCATTGGTCCTAATTTCTGTTATTTAATGTCTTCAAGCCAGGTGGCACCTCAGCGCAGAGAATAACCTAGTTTTGGCATTAAATGGGATCAAGTGCCCTTGGAGATGATCCTGTCTCTCCATCTCTGAAATGGGGTGTTACTTGCTTCACTAGCTCCCATCTGTATTGGCTGTGAGGCCTGTCAGACATATGCCTGGTTGCAGAACACAACCATATTAGGCGACCTTCCTACAGTTTGGACAAGAACAAGACCCCCTCACCTGGGCCTGAGGCTGCCAGAGCCCTCCCTGGCTCAGAGCTGAGTCCCCCATGATCATGGTGGGGGCTAGATGGGTTTGAGGGTGGGCACATACAGACTTCTGTCTCCAGATCACTTGGGGCCTCCCTCAAAACCTGGTGAGAATGTGTGAGATTGAGTAGGGAGGGGACTGAAAAGTCTCAAGGGACACTCACCTACTGGGCAAGAGAAACACCAGCTGTGTCCCTGCTCTGGGTAGCTTTTGCACTATTTTTTGTCTTCCCCTTTGAATTGGGACTTCCTGTCTCCATCCTCAGAAGGCATGTTTCCAGAGCTGAATGAGGCTGCCTTGGGAAGTTCTGCTGCTCAGCTCTGTGAGAAAGGGGACAGTCAGAGTTATCAGAGCTGCTGGGTCTTCTGACTGGGGAGTCAGGGATGCTAGAACCTGGGCTGGAACCCTGGAAATTCCCATCTGCCTTTTGAGCAGTTGGGGCCCTGGGCTAGGTGGCATTGATTCCAGCTGGCCAGCACCCAGAGGGCAGCCTGCCTCTGAAGCTGAGGGGCTAGTGCATGTAGAAGGCCACATGGCAGGCCAGCCCCCACAGTGGGGGGTCTAGCCATGGGGCCCTCACTGGCCCAGAGCAGAGCCAGCCTGCCACAGTAGCAGTACATTTCCTCATGCTCCAATGGAGAGGTTCACAGAGGGACATGGCCTGGGACCTGGGATTTGGTGGGTGGACAAGATGGCCTCCTTCACCCGTAAGGCAGCTGTGCATTAGGCTGACACTGGCTTTTGCAGAAACCTCACACAGCCTCCGGGGTTTCCCTGCCTCCCCCCACGAGATGAGGAGGGCAAGTAGGGGCCTTAGGAAATCAGGGATCCTGGGCACTGAGTTGAAGCCAGGGTTAGCTAAGATTTCCCTGTGGGTGACCCCCTCTCAGGCCCTGCCCCAGGCTCCCCCTGCCTATGGGGGGCTAAGGAGGTGAGGGCTTCTAACCTGTGAGATGGTCCTGGGTCCTATCACTACCTTGAGGAAAGAACTCAATCTGCCTCTGATTTCTGGCCACCTGAAGGCCTTGGGATCTGGTTTTTCCTATTCTTTTTTACTCCCCTTTTCCAAGAAGCCTGCCTGGATGGACTCACAGTCTAGGCATGGATCTTCTGCTCTTTCCAGATTACCAAACTATTCTCTGTTTGAAAATTCTGCCTTTTCACAGGGTCTGGAAACTTTCTGAAGGCAGGGCCTAGCCTCCACTTCTCTGTCCATCCCCCATACCCACAGTCCAGTGTTGATCAGCGCTGGGCATTTAGGGTGCTGGCTCTAATATTACTGTGTGGGCTGTCCACTGCCAGGACTCTTCCCACACCTGCTGTGCACCCATTTAATGCTTTTGTAAATTCATAGCCATTTCTCATCAAACCTTTCATATCTTCCTCACCTGACCCTGAGCGGCCATCATGAGCATTCCCATGTCACACAGAAGGAGTCAGGGGTTCATGGAGGGCCAGCATTTTCCTAGGTCACACAGGCAGAGCTTCAGGATTCCTCAGAGCTCTGACCCTGCCTCTCCCAGTTTCCCTGAGGCTCCCTGCTGCTCTCGACAGGGGCCAGGGCTGGAGTTAAAGGGTCCTTCTCCTTTTAACCCCAACCCTCACTTTGTACCTTTGGGCAAAGTAAAGACAAAAGTTATTCCTGGTGAGGGTGATGGTCTTACCAGGATGCTGCTGCTCAGTGTGACACTGGTAACAGTAATACAAGCAGGGAGAGTGACCTCATCGTTCACCTGCAATTGAACCCAAATCCCTGAGGTGGCCTTCTGGGGCGTCTCAGCTGAGAACTTCAGGGCATATCTGCCCTTCTCATTAAACCTCACACTCAAGGCCTCAAACTCCGGGTCCAGGGTCTTTTCCTCTGCTTTCAGCCTCTGGCTCAGCAGGGATGCAGGGGCTGGGGGTTCAGACCCCCTGAAGGCTATAGCCATGCCAGGGACCGACGCCTGGGCTGAGCAATGCCGCCTCTTGCCCACAGTACCAACCAGGGCCCAGTCTAAAAGCCTGCATCCTGGCCACACTCACCCTTCCCTATTTTTGTTTGAGGGAAAAACAGGTAGCAAGCTAGGAAGCTGGGCCTGACTTGGGGAAAAAGGACAGCCATTGATCCCTTCCTTTCAGCATTTGTTCATTCAGCAAATATTTATTGAGCAACTACTGAATGTCAGGCACTATTTTAGGCATTTGGAATATGGCAGTGAGCCAAACTAAGATTCTTGCCCTCCTAAAACTTAACTTCTAGTGGAGACAGACAAAAATAAACATATAAAATAAGTAAATAATAATGTCTACTGCAGATAGTAAGTTCTATGGAAACAAATAGAGCAGGGTCAGGGACAAGGAATACTGGTATGAGGAACATTTAGGTATGGGGTGATCAGGATTTCCTATTTCTGAGAGAGCTTGTCTCCACATGCTTATTTATTCCCAAGAGATCTTAACTCACAGGGAGAGGAGATGTGATGGGTCTCAAGGGAAGCAGGACAGTGTCTGTCCTAGGAGTTTACCCTTCTCACCTGCTCCTGGGACAAGTTTACTTTCTTAATAAAAACTCACAGCATGACCCTGCCTGGTATGGCTCAATGGTGGATTGAGTGCTAACCCGAAAACCAGAGGGTTGATGGTTTGATTCCCACATGCCAAGGGTTGCGGGTCAGGTCCCCAGTTAGGGGTGCGTAAGAGGCAACCACACATTGATGTTTCTCTCCCTCCCTTACCCTCTCTAAAAATAAATAGATAAAACCTTTTTTAAATAAAAATTTTAAAAGATTTTATTTATTATTTTTAGAGAGAGGGGAAGGGAGAGAGGCAGAGAGGGAGAGAGACATCCATGTATGGTTGCCTTTCACCTGCCTCCAGCTATGGACCTGGCTGGAGACCTGGCTTGCAACCTGGTTATGTGCCCTGGTTGTTTAATTTTACTGTTGTTGTATTACATCCATCCCCTTTTTGCTCCCCTCTGTCCCCCTCCCCACCCACCCATTCCCCAAACCAGCAACCTTTGGGTTCGCAGGCTGGTGCCTAAGTAAATAAAATCTTTTAAAGAACTCACAATATGAAGCATAACTTCACTTTACAAAATGCCCAATGCTTCTCACAGCAAAGAGTCGTCGAGTTGGAACCAGTCCTCCTTAACCCTGATAAACCCAATGGGAGAGGGGAGATTCTAGGCTCTCCTCAGTAAGAACCATCTTTACCATCACTGTCTTACCGTTACCACTACCATCACCACCACCGTTATCACTATCATCACCAGCATCATCACCATCCCCACCAACATCCCCACCACTGTCACCACTAGCATCACCAGCATCCCTCCGTCACCATCACCATCATCATGATCACCTCCATCATCATCATTCTCATCATTAACCAGATCATCATCATTTATAATACCCTTCACTGAGCACCTATTGGGTACCAGTCACTCTGCATGACTCTGTGAGGTAGAAATAATTATTCCCGTTTTGCAAATGAAGAATTTGAGGCTGAGAGGATCTCAGAAGCAGAGCTAAGATCTGAATGTAGAGATTCTATCTACACTTATCCCTATTAAGCATGTCCTGAGTCTGGTTCAAAGATTTAAATTTATTCCATTAAAGATGTCTGTACCCTAAAATTATAGAAGTATAGTTCTAAAGAACACATTAATGGATCACATAGATTTCATTAAAAAGGTTTATTGGAAGTCACCTTGACTGGAATGCATCATTTTCATAAAGCAAAAGATAACCAGTCTAAGAATGGTATTGACCAGCCCAGCAAGGGCCCTAGTATATGTGGCAGGCTTCTTCTGCAATGATTAAAAGGCAGTTTAAGATTTTCCAAGAAGAAGGCAAGGCAAAGAGGGTTTAGAAGACCGGAGTTCTAGCTGCCTGACTTGCAGGTGAACTTGGGTGGATCCCCTCCCCTGTTTGGGTGTTAGTAGCCCCACCTGCGGGAGTTGGTAGATGTCTTTTTACAGCTCTGATGGTCTGCAACTCCGTAAGTCACATTGGGAAAGGCCACAGTTTGGCCACCGGGGGAGAGGATGGGTAGCAGAGGCTACTGGAAACCTTGACCTCAACGGCTAGGCCTGTCCAGCCAGTCTGGAGCCGAAAGGCCACAGCTTCTGCTAGGTCTCAGGTCTTAGAGATTCAGTGATTCTGTAGAAGCAGCTTTCTTCCCTGGCATGGTTGAACTAACCCTCAGAGATGTTAGACAGTGCAAGCCCATCCCTTCTGACTTAGGTCTAACCTCTGAGTATTGCGCCCAGCCCAGTGGGCCTGCAAGCAGGCCCCATGCACACACCGTTCTCACCTCAGCACTTCCCTCTTCTCCCTCCCTTGCTTTTTTCCTTCCCTCCAACCTGCAAAGGATGTGGGGTGATCGCATGGTCCTGAGCTTGGTTTGAGGACTAAGACTTCTGAACCCCACCCCTCCCATTCCTGGCCCTAACCCTCCACAGCCTCTGGGGTAGACTCCTTTTCGAGGGTGGGGTAGGTTTGTATGTTTTTTTTTTTTTTTTTTTAAATGTGGTAAAATACACATAACCTAAAATGTATCATCTTAACCATTTTGAGTGTGCAGTTCAGTAGTGCTAAGTACCTCTTCACTGTTGTGCAACCCAGCTCCAGGACCCTTCATTTTGTGCACAGAACTCTATACCCATTACACAACACTCTCCATTCCAGCCAGGCCCTGGCAGCTGGGATTCTGTTGTCCCCGTCTATGGATGTGGCTACTCTCATATAAGTGGAATCCCACAGAATTTGTTTCTTTGTGACTGGCTTATTCACTCAGCATCACATCCTGCGGATGGCTCACTCTTGCTCCAAGCCAGGTTTGCCCTGTCTCCCCACCTCCCTCCCGCCTTGGTGAGGGCTGAGTCCTCTGCTCAGGCTGCAGCCCTACCTGATGTCACCTACTTATCTGGAACCTGGTTAGTGACTCCCCTCCGCCACACTTTGCACCTTCTTCTCCTGGTTCAAATAATCACTTCCCCTCCCTCATTTGACTGAACATCCTTCAGGGGTCATGTCTGTGTACCCAGGACAGGATAGGGCATGGAGTGGGGTGCCTGGGGGACCACTAGCACATTATACAATGAATGTGCAAAGGAACAACTAAATGGGAAGATCTATAAATTCATGGACACACTTGACCCAACTTCTGCTTGTCCAGAAAATAATAAGAAATGATTCTTTTAGCTACTTCATTTGGATTACATTTGTGAGAAATGAAGACCATTTTGAACTTTTGGTCTATATTTGGATTCAGAGATACATCCTGGAGTCCAGGAAGGAGGACAGTGCATGGGAGAGTAAGCAGCAGGCTGGAGTCGATATTCCTAATGCTCAGGCATCTCCTGGCCTGGCTTCTGTCCCACATTGAAATTCCAGAAACCTCATGAATTTTTAGCAGGTCAGGGATAGATAGCACTCCCATGTTACAGATGGAAAAACTAAGGTCAGGGAAACAGAGTAGGACCAGATCCCTATTCCCTTTCTAGAATTCCTTCCACACCCAGCTGCCTCCCTGATTCAGCCTTCTGTGTTTTCCAAATGGTTTGAAGTCCAGGCAGAGGCCTGCCTTCCACAGAAGGAGTCAAGATGGGGTGGGGGTGGGGTGAGCAGATGAGGCAACAATACTAATTTTTAAGCCACTTTCCTTCCGCAGTTCCAGTGAAAGGCCTTAAGGAGACCTTGAGTCTTTGTTCCCAGAAGAATGGCTACTCAGAGGCTACTGGCTTTGTCCAAAAGAACCTGGGCCTGGAATTAACACAGAAGGCCCCTTTCCTGCTTCTTACAATGGTTCCTTTCAGCCTCCCTGCCACTGACATGCCCCCTTACCCCATGGCTCCTGTGGGCCCTTGGATCCCTATCCCACGAACCCACCTTCAACCAACCAACTCCCTGCACCCCACTCCACCTGACTCCCAACCTCTGCTCAGAGCAGAATCCTTCTAGTAGGGATTTTATGACTTCACCAGACCCTCCCAAGTGCTGGTGGTGGTGGTGGTGGTGGTAGTGGGGGACTGGGATTATTATCCCTTCTACAAAAGAAGAAATAGGGGCACAGAGAGATCAGGTGGGTGAGTGAAAGGATGGGTCTACCCCTGAGGCCCACAGGTTCCAGGCTAGTGTGATCATGTGATCTCACTGCTTGGGACTGGCACTTTGGGACCCAACCCTCTCCAGCAGCCTCCCCTCCCCCATGGCAGAGTTGTCTTAGGCCCATCTAAGTCCACAGGGCCAGAGGCTCATGGAGCGACAGAATCAGATTCAGACTGGCGAAGTGGAGCACAGCAGCCAGCCTCTCTCCATTGCACAGATGGGAAAACTGAGGCTTGGTGCAGAAAAGGGCCTTGTTTGTGGTCCTTCAGCTAGTAGGTGGTAAAGGCAAAATTAAAACCTTAATCTCTTCTCTCCACTGACTGTGGTAGTTAGGGCCAGGCCCAGACTGCCTTGAAATTCTCTCCTCTGAGAGGTAACTGATCCAGCCTCCATGTTTCCAGCCTCACAGATTGCATACCTTCCCCTTCTGGCCTTCTGTTCCAACCTCCAGCACAGAGCACTGTCCAGAGAGTCTTGGATCATCCCTGAAGCCCTCAAGCTCTGGCCTTCGCTGAGTAGGAGCTGGGTTGCACATATGGTTCCTGGGCTTTCCCTGACAGCCTTTGACTCAAAAGGGATGAAGTTCCTGGGGTGGGGGGAGGAAGAGGATGCTAATCTCTCTGGGAGCATTGGCAGCGCTGACCTTTGCCTTCCATGTGCCTGCTCACCCTGCTGCTTCAAGGACCCAAACACCAGCTTGGGGGCTCTGCACCACTGGGGTCCTGAGACCACACCAGTCCTACAGCATCAGAGACATACAGAGCAGGTAAGTAGGGTGGGAGCAGGAGCTGGCAGGGGCAGTACCAAGTCAGCACATAACACAGTCCAAGAAAAGACACTGCCTGCCACCTTTAGGAGAGACTAGCTCCACAGCCTGGCTCAGAGATGGGGAGATCCAGAGAGAAACAAAACAAAAAGCAGGAGAAAGGGAAAGACAGAGGGAGAGGCAGAGTAGAGAGAGATACACAGAGGTCAATAGAGAGAAAGGCAGATACAGAGAGTTAGGAGAGACAACAAGATAGGAAAGTCCAGCTGGGTTACTCAGTTGATTGGAGTGTCATCCTGTGCACCAAAGGTGCGCCAAAGGTTCAATTCTTGGTCAGGGTCAATACTTAGGTTTTGGGTTTAATTGCTGATTGGGGCATGTATAGGCAGCAACCGATTGATGTTTCTCTGCAACATCGATGCTCCTATCTCACATTGATGTTTCTCTCCCTTCCTTCTCTCCCTCCCTTTCCCTCTCTCTAAAATCAATGAACATATCCTCTGGTGAGGATTAAAAAAAAAAAAAAAAGATAGACTGGAATAATGAGTCAGAGAGACGGTGGGAGAGAGAAGCAATAATAGGGGTGGAAAGACTGGTAGACTGAGATAGACAGGTGAACAGAAGGGCAGAGAGAGAGAGAAAGAAAGAAACCAAATAGGAGATACTGACGCACAAGGCCAGCAGTGGGCACTGGTGGGTACCAGTGGACAGAAGCTTTGTTGTGTTCTCAGCAAACAGAATGCAGAGGTACATCTCAGGTCCACCACTACTAACCAATGTTAGGCACCTTTGCCCAGCCCCATGGACTGGACTCCCAGCCACAGAATGGAGCAGCATTCAAGCTCTGGGGAGGGGAGTTCCTAGAGAAAGAGAAAGAGCCCTGTGGGTGGCGTGGTGATGATGGTGGGGATCTCTGGCAAAGCATCTCCTAAGTAAGTTCCTGGAATGTCACATGGTCCCTGTGGGCCTTGGTTTCCTCTGGATGTGATGATGAGAATGGTTACAGAAGGGGTCTCTGAGGTCTCCTTGAGCCCTAAGATCTGGTCTTAGCTCAGGCCTTGTCTTTGTCGCCAATTTACTGCTCTATCCTATTTAACATGCGATCTCTACCTCATGGCCCAAAATGGCTGCTTGAAATCTAGCCATCACAACTGCATTTCAATTAGCTAGAAGGAGGAATAGGGTAAAGAAAACACCTATCTTTGGAAGTTATCCTAGAACTCTTCTGTCTGAATATCATTGGCTACTACTTAGTCCCAGGGCTGTATCTGGCTTTGGGGGAGGCTGGGGGATATATACTCCTAGGCTGTGGTTGGAAGCCATTTCACACAGTTCAAGTGGTGCCTTGAACAGCAGACTTCAACATGGTATTATGATGTTTTCTTTTATTTACTATATAGAAATGTTTTACTTTTAAAGATTTTGTTTATTTTTGAAGGGAGGTAGAAAGAGAGGAAAAGAAACAGCAATGTTCAAGAAAAACATCGATGGGTTGTCTCACACCCAAACCAGGGACCTGGCCCGCAACCAGGCATGTGCACTGCGGGATTTGAACCAGAGATCTTTTGGTTCTCAGGCCTGTACTCAATCCACTGAACCACACTAGCCAGGGATATTGATAGATTTTAAATATACATTTCAAACAAGTGAAATCCACCTTCATTTTCCCAAACGTTCCTTCCCTGACTGTGACCACTATGAATGGTTTGCTGTGTGTCTGCACATTCATTTACTATTTGTTTGCCCCTGCACCATGCACACACTCCCATAGCTAGCCTACAGGAAGATAAAGTGGGAATGCAATTTACATATTGTTCAGCAACTTGCATTCTTGGTCATTGTTACTTTTGGTCATTCTTGGCACTATGTCTTAGAGGTTCTACCACCTGAGTCCACAAGGAGAGGGGTACCTCCTTCTTTACAGCAGCTGATAGAGCCTTACCATCATGACAAAGCTTGCTGATGGATATGGGACTTGGTAACAAACAGTCCTGGGCATCTTCTCTGCATGTATACGCAACTGTTCCTGGAGGATAGATTCCTGAAAGTGGGCCAAAGTTTAATTCTCTTCTTGAGTTGTGGGTTTTAGCCTTTCTGTGTAAAAACCGTTCTCTCTGGGGAAGGTAGTCAGTCAGGTCAGAGCCAGCAGATGCCTTTCAGCTTGGCTTTTGAGCTGGTCCCTCTCCCCCATTTACTGTGGTGCAGGCGCAGCCCTGGCGCTGTCCTTGCTGCTGTGTCTGCTGCTCTGCAGTCCGCAGCCTCACTGAAGCCAGTCTCGCACTCTGAAGCTTGGGCTCCTTGGGCCGCCCACTCTCTCCCTTGAGGAGGAAGATGCCTTCCCAGGTGTCCTCCCCCTAGGAACTTAGGGCCCCACCTTTATCCCTTCCCATCCCTCCCTGCCTGCCCCAGCACCATGTTTCAGCACCTTATGAGCTCCTTCTCCTTCCTCAGTCTTGTTTACACACCTCTAGGAAGGGGAGAGGAGAGCATGGTGGCCTACACCCACCAGGGCTCAGTGATGGGGATCAAGGAACTCTTCCTGCAGGCTTGGGGGAGTGTAGTTAGGAGCACAGCAGCCCCGGAACCTCAGCCTTCTTCTGGGGAAAGACTGAGCTATAAGGAGTTGAGAAAGCTGAGCTGGCCTTTTGGCTGTCCCCCTGGAATGGATCATACTTAAAATTTGAGCCCTAAAGCCCTATGAAAGTGTGACAAACTGCCCCATTCCCCTGTTCAGGGTTCTTTCAGCCCAGTTGGGGAGCATGGGGGTGGGAAGAGAGGGGTTGGGTTAAAAGCTTAGCAGGTGGTGCTCCTGTGGCTTGGTGCAATTCCCCAGGCAATGCCCTCCCCCACCCCACTCCCAGTGATGGATGGGGACAAATGAGGGTAGGTAGGGCCTTCCTGAGCCCATCCAGGGTCACAGCTGGGGATCTCAGCCATCAAAGCCTTGTGCTGGCTTCTCTACTGAGGTGACTGACGGCAAGAGAGATCAAGTTTCAGGCAAATGGTTTGGGGAAAAAGAGGCTACTCCGGAGACAAGCTATCCTGTGTGTGATGTGGGCCCCAGCCCTGCTGTGAGCCTGAGCTGGAGAGGTGGGGGTGGGGTGGGCTTCTCTGATTCTGGAATTACAGGCGGGAGGAGGAGGGGTCCCGGCAGAACTGGTGGAAAAGAGGGAGCTGCCTTTCTGAGAGGAGGAGATAAAACACCTTTGAAAGCAGGTGCTGGGGACACTGCCCAGGGGCAAGTGCTGGCTGTGCTGAGGCTGCACAGCCAGGCAGCCATCTGGGATCTCAAGCAGAGTGGGTGCTGGCCCTCAGAGGAGGAGGCTCCAGTTGCTGGGGAGTGTACTGCCTGCCTGGAGAAACGGGATTCCCCAGGGTGAACAATAAGGAGAGGAAGAGGTCCAGAAGGGAGAGGTCCAGAGAGCGCCTGGTGAGGTGGGCCAGGTAGGACTGGAACAGGTTGGGGGTGCGGGGAGGAGCAGGAACGCCAGGGCTGAGCAATTCTGAAGGACAAGGCTGAAGACCTGTGGCAGCTGTCCTTGGGGGACACTGGGAAGCTAGTGAGCTCCAAAAGGCTGGGAGATGTCAGAAGAATCATGTGGAGCAGGGTCTGCTGGGGAGCAAGGGATTGGAGAGTCCTGTCCTAAGGGAGCAAGGGGACAGCACTCAGGAGATGTGCCCAGCAGTCAGTGAGAAAGGAGGGCGGCTCGTAAGCCAATGTGACAAAGCCAGGCTATGGTGGCCCCATCAGAGGGAGGACATGCTGGGAAGGGAGAATCTTGGTTATTATAGCTGGCGGAATTGTCATGGCCTTTGGGCCAAACCTCCTCTGAAGGTAGGAAGACTTTTGTAGCATTTTGATGTTACCAGCCTCTTCTGCCAACCCCCACCATTGCTGGGACTCAGTACCCCGGTGAAAGTAGGAAAGCCACTTTTGTCCTGAGCTGAAATTCGTCTCTCCACCTTCCTTCCTCTGAGTCAGTTCTAGCCTAGGCTTCTGAGAGGGGAAGAAAACACTGCTCACCCCCAC